>VDFB02291794.1:0-104340 GCA_007258455.2 Sequoia sempervirens
TATTCCCCTTCCCTTTAACATTGATGCCATATATATATAATTATAATTATTTCCTCGCAATCCTATTTTTCTTTTACATTCACTCCCCTTTGAAAATGGAGTTATTTATTTCCTTATTGTGTTATTGATTTTAAGAATAATTGAAATGTAAAGTACTCTTGTTTTGGGAAAGAATCTAGGTTAATTAATTAAACACATAAATGGTATGGAGAGATAATTTGATTTCCAAAATAATGCATACAGATGTTATGAAATTCATATAGAACATTACAACAGTTAGACTTAAGTATAAGAAAAATATATGATGCAATGCAAGGGTCAAACAACTCAACTAGCCATGCTCTTGGCAACAACTTAGATCACTAAACTAAAAAACTTCACTTTTAAGGCAAACATATTTCAAGGAAACTTTCCTTCTCAAAGAAACTTTAGGGTTTTTCAAGTCCACAACTCTAAACTAGGTTACATACACCCTTCAAATACTCTAACTCACTTAACCAACCTTCTTTTAAAACTGAATGTCTTACTGCACCCAAGCCTAATTAGGCTTATGAGACTATTCAATTTTCATCAATTTTTGATATGCAACAACATTGGGGTTCTCTTATACCTTTAACTCAGTCTCAATAGCATGTAGAATCTTTCATTGGACAAATCTTCAATGAGTTAATGGCCCTTCAAAATGGGAAATACCGAACTATACAATATTGTCCTAACTAGGACTATCCCCAATCTTCCTTAATAGGACAGTCAAAACATTGGACTCAAAACCTTAAGATTTCACCAAACCATATTAGAAAAGGGAACAAAATACACCCAATAAACCTTTAAAAACACTAATACCATGAAAGGACTCACACTCTATAATCAAACTCATAAAAACTCCACTATATAGTGTCATCTTCAGACCTTTTCATCATTTACAAACCTAGGGCATCATTAAATTTTCCCAAAACCACATTTCCATGCTCTACACCTTTGAAAAAACTTAAAGTACATTACAAAATTCCCTTTCACCAATTTCCAGAAGATTCCAATAGTGGACTTTAAATAAACACAATTTTAAAGGTCATTGTTTACCCTAGATCAGGGTTTTACCCACTTGGACAAAATTGCTCATAACTTACACAATATTAAATGGATTCTCAAGAAACCAAATGCAAAATAAAATAGATTCATAGGGATTTAATATTCAAAGGAGGAGGAGAGGATTTAAGCACAATACATGGTCGTACAATGGCCTGAAATCATTAAAATGTAGGAAATTGACAAAAAACTATGTTTCTTCATTAATTTTCTAACTCCTACAACATCCCCCTACCTTCCTCGAAGTTTTTGAAGCATAAAAATTCTTATATAAACCAAAACCAATGCCTCAATCTAACTTTCTAACTACCTAACTCTTCACATTCCATCATTTGGCATTTTTTGCATTTTTACAATATTGCTTGATAACATTTTGTCAATTTTTGCAACTTTTACATAATATGCCCAAATTAACCCAAATTAACTATCTAGGACCTATTACAAGCCTAATGTGCCCATTTTTACCTTATTACAATATCAAATCATCAATATCAAATCAAAATCCTAAGTTTTCCTCATGGAGGCATGTTCTTGCTAGGGTGCTCCTGTAGCATACTCCCAGCCAAATGAAAACTCCAAGTCCTCTTGGACTGAATATAGTAGAAAACCTTCATTATCAATTGCTCCTCCTTGTAGTCTTCAATGCCCTACTACTTGAAATATCTTCATCTTCACCTTTGGCTTTAGTTGGTCTATGGCAACTTGTTTCCATTTTGTCTTTTCTCTATGAATCTGCTCCTTCATGATCTGATGTATCACAATCTCTATCTCAACTCTTTTTCCTTCTTCTTCCATTTTTTGCATCTTGTCCATTAATTTGTTCCTTAAAAGTGTTATCACAAAAAATAAGTAGTATATTGTCTCCACAACATGTATCTTCAACTCCTTTTGTGTCTTCAAGAGGGATTCATCATTTCCCTCCAAAATGAATTCAGCCTTCACCTCTACTGCACTTTCACCTTCATTCTTGGGAATGGCTGCAATTTCTTCTTCATTCGCCTTCATGAATTATTCTTCTACATTTTCAAATTATTCATCTTCCTCTAGTATCTTCATGTGTCTTCTCCTTTTGACTATCTTCTTAATGGGCCATACAAATTTCTTCTTCATTGTCAAGTGCCAACTAAATTCTCTTCTGAACAATTGCTCCATCTCTTCTTCATGTCTTCTTATCATCTCTTCCATAGCTTTCCTTATTTCTCTTATCTCTTTCTCAATCTCTCTTTGTCTCATCTTTTCCTCTTTTCTCTTCCTCTCTTTTTCTGCTTTCTTTTGTGACTCCACTTCCTGCAAGTTCCTCCTCAACAAATCCATCTTCTCTTTACTCAAGCAAGTCTCTCCTTGCTTCCTCTTCACTTTACCTCACCTAGGTCTCTTCTCTTTTCCTCTACCTAGTCTCTTGGCCATCAAGCTCCTTCCTCAACCTGCACAAACACACAAACACACAACCACAAAAAAATCCAAACTCTCTCTCTCTGCCCAGACCTTTCTGAGCTCTGATACCAAACTGATGCAATGCAAGGGTCAAACAAATCAACTAGCCATGCTCTTGGCGACAACTCAGATCACTAAACTGGAAAACTTCACTTTTAAGGAAAACATCTTTCAAGGAAACTTTCCTTCTCAAAGCAACTTTATGGTTTTTTAAGTCCACAACCCTAAACCACGTTACATACACCCTTCAAAGACTCTAACTCACTTAACCAACCTTCTTTTAAAACTGATTGTCTTACTACACCCAAGCCTAATTAGGCTTATGAGACTATTCAATTTTCATCAATTTTTGATATGCAACAACATTGGGGTTCTCTTATACCTTTAACTCAGTCTCAATAGCATGTAGAATCTTTCATTGGACAACTCGTTAATGAGTTAACAACCCTTCAAAATGGGAAATTCCAAACTATACAATATTGTCCTAACTAGGATTGTCCCCAATCTTCCTTAATAGGACAGTCAAAACAATGGACTCAATACCTTATGCTTTCACCAACCCCTATCATAAAAGGGAAAAAAATACACCCAAGAAACCTTTTAAAACACTAATACCATGAAAGGACTCATACTCTACAATCAAACTCATAAAAACTCCACTGTACAATGTCATCTTCAAACCTTTTCATCATTTACAGACCGAGGGCATCATTAAATCTTCCCAAAACCACCTTTCCATGCTCTGCAACTTTGAGAACACTTAAATTACATTAAAAAATTCCCTTTCACCAATTTCCAAAAGATTCCAACAGTGGAATTTAAAGAAACACAATTTTAAAGGTCACTGTTTACCCTAGATCAGGGTTTTACTCGCCTGGACAAAATTGCTCATAACTTACACAATATTAAATAGATTCTCAAGAAACCAAATGAAAAATAAAATAGATTCATAGGGATTTAATATCCAAAGGAGGAGGAGAGGATTTAAGCACAATACATGGCCATACAATGGCCTGAAATCATGAAAATGCAGGAAATTGACAAAAAACTATGTTTTTTCATTGATTTTCTAACTCCTACAACATCCCCCTACCTTCCTTGAAGTTTGTGAAGCCTCAAAATATTTATATAAACCAAAAAAAATGCCTCAACCTAACTACCTGACTCTTCACATTCCATCATTTGGCATTTTTTTGCATTTTTACAATATTGCTTGACAACATTTTGTCAATTTTTGCAACTTTTACACAATATACCCAAATTAACTATCTAGGACCTATTACAAGCCCAATTCGGTCATTTTGACCTTATTGCAATATGAAATCATCAATACCAAATCAAAATCCCAAGTTTTCTTCATGGAGGCATGTTCTTGCTAAGGTGCTCCTGCACCAATATGTTGTTGCAATTTTTTTTGTTTCATACAAGTCTAATCCCCCTTTGTATTATTATTATATTCGTGATTATGTAATTCAAATAGATTGAGAAAATAATATTCTTTAAATCTCATGATTCCAACTTTGATTCTTTTGTATGATTGTTTAATAACATTCTTAAGTTTTACGTGATAATTAAAACTTTTTAAAATTGAATGTTACCATATTTTAAAACATCTATGATCATCCTTAACAATAAATAATCTCAAGACTTATCATTCAAAACTACTCAACTAATTTGAACCATTTAAATCATTAATTCATGTATATGATGACATCAATAAATCTGGATAAAGATATAACTGATGATAGAAAAAATAACATATAGAGTCATAAGGCCTATAATGTCATAAGGGTATATGATGAATTTCAAAAAAACCTATAGAGGTGTAAAATGATATATACACACACACACAAACACATGTATAGAGCCATCTAGGATTATAATGATATACATAATATATATATATATTATGCTTGCATGTTATGCAGGCATAAAATGGAATTTTTGAACATAGAGCTATAGAGTGCTAGTGAACAATCAGCAACTCTACTCAACATAGATTCCACTTATGGTTCAAAAGATTCCCATTGGGCATACGGGAGTATAAAAACTAAAAGTCACACAATTCAAGACCATAGGGAATAGATATCAACAACTCAATTATTCAAATATTTAAATACGACTCTAGATAGATGAAGACATGCATAACAAGGAAAACATAATGAAAAGAGATACATTCTCAATTATAACGCATTATCTCAATGTAGGTAAACCAATCTATAAGCAACAAATAAAGCTTTCATCAACTATATGAATTCTATGCGATGAGGTACATTGTTATCACATACTAGAAAATCTTGCCTACATTGTGAGGAGTTGACTAAGTGACCTTACATCAACATTTTAAGTATCCTTCTTATAATATTAATTATACTATTATTTATCTAGTGACTTGATAATATAAACAAAATATATAATATAATCACCTTGAAGTAAACGTTTATTTCAAAATCCTAAATGTAGTTTTTATTTGTTCAAACTTATTAACAATTAATGATTTCATAATCCTAAATGTAGCTTCCATTTGTTCAAAATTAATACCAATTAAGGATTCTCGAAACTCACATTTTATTATTCCATTTTGTGGACAATGAGTTTGGATTGCCCAACTGCTTTAAGCTCTTTCTAGGGTTTTTCACCTAAAAGGAGAAAGGATGGGGTCCAAAATGCAAATGTCTACACTCAAGATTAATGTAAATGGAATGCAATATGTCTAATTATGATGTACAAATTCACTAATCTGAAAATAAAATGATTTATTGATGCTAATCCTAAGAAATGCAAAGTGCTGGAAAACACACTGTGATATGCAGAATAATGAAATAAATGCAATAAAGAAAAAAATAAAGATATTAAACTGAAATTGTGCACCTATAAAATGATCAAGAGCATAATGGATATTGTAGAGACCTCTAAAATTCTAAAAAATCTGACTTTTGAGCCATTTGGGACACTTATGCCAAGTTGGGCGACTTAGTCTCAGATTGGGGAAACTGCTTCAGAGCTCGTTTCAACCAAATGGGTATCCAGATCTATAAAAATTTCCAAAAAATAGGTTTAGTGGGACTAAGTCACCACTGTTGGTGACTTAGTCCACTTCTGAATTTCTAAAAATTCAAAAGTGGAAACGGAAGCCCTCGGTCTGCACTTCGGTTCCTGGCATGTGTCTGCTTCTGAAATTCTAATTTTTGGGTCTGAAAGTTAATTTTTGTTAATATTTTGGCTTTACAAGCAAGGAGAGGTCTTCAACAAGTCTTCAACCTAGTCATCAATGATCTTCAAACCCTCAAAGTGTCTAAATCTACAAACACACAATGAAACAGAAAGAAATGGTGAATGTTAGGGCATGGGGGTTTGCCTTGGTCAAACCCCTTTTTAGGTAATTGAACCAAATGAAGAAAGAATGTAATGAAACATGCAACAATGGAGTTAATACCTTTCCATGATGTTTGATCTTGAATTTCTTCAACAAAACATGAAGAATCTTCCCTTGAATGTCCTTGGAAGCTATCTTGATGATTTGCAATGATAAAACCCTATCTTGCTTGACTTGAGAACATGATGAATGATGGATGAATGATGATGAGTTATGAAATAGCGAAATGAGAGGGAAAACCCTTTATTTATACACAATTATGCCCTAATTCTCGAAAATACCTTATCACAGGCCGACCTTAGGTCTTAAGGAATTAAAAACCCGAAAGAATTTTAAATTAATTTTGATTTTTTAGCCAAATGGGACTAAGTCACCACCAATGGCGAATTAGTCCACTTGGGAATTTTTAAGTGGATGTTGGGAATTGTGATAATTTAAATAATTTTTATTGGGTTCTTCTTCCACAAGACACTTAAGTAAGGCCTGTAAGTGTATAAAGGGTCCATTTAAAGCATAAGAAAGGTGTAAATATTGATGACAAGTCTAGGAAAGTGTGAAATTTTGTAACAAGACTTTACAAAAATTTGAAATAGGTCTGGTAAGGTTATTTAGGTGAATTATGATATTATGGTCTTAGAAAAGTGTGAAGATGTGTTACAACACCTTTACAAGACATCAATAAATGCATTTTATTCAATTTGCAAGGGCCCACGACCTAATGTAGTTGTGTAAAACACCTCACAACACCAAATCAAGGCCTCATTAAGTCCAAATTGTCATCAATTATTCCCATATCAAGCAAAGTATACACTTTTTGGTGACACACATTCTAACATTATCTATACAATTTATGTAACAAGTGCAACTATTTGACAAAGTACCTTGAAGAGAGGAAATCTCGGGTCCATTGAGTACTGGTAGAATGAGTGTATTGTGCTACATGATGACTGGGTTGATCCCCATCACGTCCTTTCTTGATCCTCTTGTCAAAATCCTTCAGAATCATTTATTAGTCATTTATGATTATGTAATAAACACAATCTACATACCTTAATCTAAAGAAACAGAGCATCCATACTGTTTAAGCCTACCCCTTCAATTTTGACAAAGAACATTATGTACTGTACTGTGTAGAGACATGTTAGAATTTTAAATATATTTGTAGTATTCAACCATAAGAGGTGTTAAAGCTAAAAGTGTCGACTAGACTAATCTCACATAACTAAACCCCTATTTTCTCTACTTGCAACCTACATGTATTGTAAATGCGTAATAGTGGACATATCTTAGTGCATATAATTATGTCTTTATGATAGCGTGGCACATCTAGTTCAATAAATTCATGAGCGACACATTTATTAACTCAGAACCTTTAGACTATATCTATTGCATGTATGAGACAACTGAATAAATGAAAGAAGAGGATGATATTTTGATGAATGAATAGATGCAAGAGCCATTGTGGAGTGCAACAAGAGGTTGATCATAGTATACTACACATTAAGAAATTTCTTGTACAAACAAAGTGCGACTATGAAACATCTAATTATCCACTTAACAAAGAATTTTACCACTAGTCATGGTAGCATAATGTATGCAAGTTGCTATTATAAATGCATGTATAGCTACAAAATTATTGAAACTAAAATATGATTGAAGTTCTTAAGATATGATATTACTATGCCATTCTCAAAGGCTTTGGAAAAATATCTAGACTCACTACCCTGATGTAATAGTCGATGTCTTCATTTTTCTCATAGTATATCATTATGTTCTAATCCAAATTAGCCAAAGGAAAATGAATTTAGATGTGGCAATCACAAGGTGATCAAAACTAACATCCTTCTAAAATGAATACGGTAAAGAAACAAGGTACGCAAGTCACACATTTCATACCTATCATTGAAGTGGCGATTGAAAAGAAGATTGCAACTTCTAAGAACTAAAACATTCTTGACCTTTCACCAATATATATCTTTTCTCTTTATGAAGTAATTTTTTGGATATATTATTTGCACCGAAAGTCCCTCCTTTAGCTAAACCATTCCCTTTGAGTAACCCAGAGTGAATATCTGATTGGAAAGAATGTATCGTCCAATGCTAGACTGTTGTTTGTCGTCATGCCTCCCTCTATTGATCAGTGTTTGAAGCAAAGACCTTTTCATAGCAGATCAAACTATGATATTGTGTCTGTGAAGCTTGGATATTATATCAATGGCATATGGAGTACCTGATCCACTGTAACAACTACTGTTAAATTCCAAGGTTGAGGCCATATTTTCAAATTCCCGTCTCACTTTCTCTTGAACTCTTGTGTTTCTCTCATAACCAAGATTATATTTCCTATTTTATCTTAGGAATACTAAGGTCCCTTTTTCTACTAAACCTCTCCCCCCTTTCATCTCTAATGATTATATTCGAGATATATCTCATCCATCAATTATGCAACAATTCCTCTATCCTCCTGTATCGCCTTCTTCCCGTGATGCCCCCATACTTTGTTGTCTCTCTGTATATATAATAAAAAGATATTTTTGTGTGTTTTCCCTCTATTATTTGGGAGTTACTAATTGCATGCTTGTATGGTTTCCTTAATATTTTAATGTAACCATTCAATATTCTTTTAGCAGGACTTAGTGCTCTATAATCCCCTTAAGTTAATGTTAATCATAGCATTTAACTTATTTGATTTATTTAACACAATAGCACCAAATGTAAATTATCAACATTAGATTTATAAAAGAACACCATAACAACCTTAACAAACAAATAATTGAAATCATTAAAAAATTTCAAGGTAATTTAATAAAATATGAAACATCAATAAATATGTCTTGAATTTATTCTCTTTGAAATAATATTAGTAACCAATCATAGTTTTAACATCAAAGCCAAAAATAAAAGGTACTAAGAGAGGGGTTGTGACAGTTGGTGGCTTAATTGGCATCAGTTGGTGTCAAAATGGATGAGGAGGTGAAATGTCAGATCTTGCTTTGTTCTTTACTTGATTCATGGGATTCTCCTGTTATGGCTATTGGGAGTACTTTTGTTATATTGATGATTGAAGATGTGGTGGGTTCTTTGCTTTCTGAAGAGATGAAGAGGAAGGTATCCATCACTACCAAGGAGGCCCTAAATGTTTGTGGGAGACCTAAGGAAAAAGGAAAGAAGCGTGACAAGTCCAAGTCCAAGGGGAGATCTAAATCTCCTGGAAAGTCCAAAGTTATTTGTTGGAATTGCAGTAAGCCTAGACATGTTCATAAGGAATGTAAAGAAGAAAAGAAGAAGAAAAAGAAAAAAATTGATTTTGATTCTGAGTCTGAGAAGGAAGATGGCGACACATTCATTGTAGCTTTGGAAACTTGTGTAGGTAATGATACATGGTTAATTGAATTAGGTGCATCTTTTCATACGACCTTTAATATAGATTGGTTTTGTGAATATGAAGAATTTGATGGAGGTAAGGTGTACTTAGGTGATGATTCTCATTTAGACATTATTGATCATGGTAAAGTAAAAATTCAAGTTTCTTGATGGTAGAATAAAAAGGATTAATGGTGTGTTGCATATCCCTGGATTAGTATGAAATTTGTTATTTGTGAGCAAACTAATAGATGCTAGTGTGCAAGTAGTATTTTCTAATGCAGAATGTAAGATGGTTAGAGGTGCTATGGTGATTTCTATAGGTTTCAAATATGTGACATTGTATAAGCTTGATGCATGCACTATTGAGTGCAATAGTAATTTTGCGAAAATAAAGTATGTAGAAGAAGTAAGGGTTTCACCTTCAATAGATGGTCATGGCTTTTGGGTACCCAAGGGTGCTCTTTCTTCTGAGACAAAGTTACCTATAGAGAAAACTATGTTATGGCACCAGAGACTTGGCCACATTGGAGAAAAGGGTCTAAGGACCTTAAAAAATAAAAACCTTGTTGAAGGTTTGTTTGATTGTAATCTTGAATTCAATTTTTGTGAGCATTGCATTCATAGAAAACAAAACTACGTTCAATTTTACTCAAGTACTCATAAATTTTGTGGTGTATTGGATCTTATTCATTCTGATGTATTTGGTCCTATAGATGTTCCTTCAATTGGTAAATCCACATATTATGTTTCATTTATTGATTATTATAGTAGGACATGGGTATATTTTGTAAAGAGTAAATATGAAGTTTTCAATCGATTTAAAGAATTTAAAGCAATGGTTGAGTTGTAGATTGGAAAGAAAATAAAATGTTTGAGGACTGATAATGGCAGTGAATTTTTCTCTAATTATTTTGATAGATTTTGTAAATACTATGGTATTCGTACACAAAAGACAACTATGTATTCTCCACAACAAAATGGAGTTGCATAAAGAATGAATAGGACACTAATGGAGAAGGCTAGGAGTATGTTGAGTGGTGCTGGCCTAGAACAAAGGTTTTGGGCTGAAGCTATTGCTACTGCCTATTACCTGATTAACAGGTCTTCTACATTATCTCTTGTTGATAAGATTCCTATAGAGGAATGGTAAGGTGCAAGCCTTCATTAAGATATCGTAGATTTTTTGGTTGCAAGGCATATGCACATGTTCCAAAGGAGAAGCAAAAAAAGTTGGAGAACAAGGCTATGAAATGTATCTTCATTGGATATAGTTATGGTGTGAAAGGATACAAGCTTTGGGATCTTGTTGCAAAAATTGTAATACATAGTAGAAGTATTATTTTCAGAGAAACTAAGCCTTCTTTTGTTACATTATAGCCAAAACAAAGTAAACAGGAAGATGTGATTCAATTTCTTTCTACACTAGAAAAAAATGAATCGAGGCCGAAAGATAGACAAGAAGTTAAGGAGAGCTCATCTAGCTCCAGGCCTTCATAAGAGGAGGAAGAACCTCCAACTTAGCTTGTTCATAGGTCTACAAGGCATAGATAACCACTTGAAAGGTATTCACCTAATGATTGGAGATGTATTTTTTCTTTGAATACTAACATGGATGAACCCAAATATGTAGAAGAGGCACTAGGTATGAATGATGTAGAATCATGGAAGATTGCTATGGATGAAGAAATGACAACTTTGAAAAAGAATTATACATGGGATCTTGTACCATTGCCTAAAGGACGAAAACCTGTTGGTTGTAAATGGTTGTTCAAGAAAATTTTTGGTTCATATGGAGGTATTGAGAAGTATAAAGCAAGGTTGGTTGTGAAGGGTTACTCTCAAGTTGAGGGTTTTGATTATGGTGAGATATTTTCTCCTGTTGCAAAAATGACATCCATTAGATTTTTATTTTCTATTGTTGTTGCTTATTATTTAGAGGTTGAGAAAATAGATTTGAAAACTATTTTCCTTCATGGTGATTTGGAAGAGGACATTTATATGACACAGCTAGAGAACTATGTGGTGAAAGGTAAAAGTAAGTTGGTTTGTAAATTGAAGAAATCTTTGTATGGCTTAAAATAGAGTCCTAGGATGTGGTACTAGAAATTTGATACATATGTGTTGAATTTGGGATTTGAGCATTCTAAATCAGATCATTCTATTTTTTATAAAATTGATGGTGATCATTTCCTGTTTATTGCATTATATGTTGATGATATGTTATTTATTGGTAGAGGGAAAGGTATGATTTGATAACTAAAATCTCAACTTGCTGCTAAATTTGAAATGAAAGATCTTGGTGCAACTAAACACATTCTTGGGATATAAATTAAAAGAGATCGAGTGAAAAAAAAGCTATGGATTGTCCAAAGAAAGTATGTCAACTCAATTTTATAGAAGTTTGATATGTAGGATTGTAGACCATTGTGTGTTTGTATTTTAGTTGGAACAATGTTATCTATTTCAGATTGTCCAACATCTCCATCAAAGATGGAAGACATGAGCAGAGTTCCTTACCAGAGTGTAGTTGGAAGTTTGATGTATGTTATGGTTTGTACTAGACCAAACATTGCCCAAGTAGTGGGATTTATTTGTAGATATATGTCTAATCTTAGTAGAGTTCATTAGGATGCAGTTAAAAGAGTCTTCAAATATTTGCGTGGTACCTCAGAAATTATTCCTTATGTTATCATAGTAATATGATTGAAGATGATATTTCCCTTGATATTCATGGTTATGTGGATTCAACCTAGGTAGGTGATGTTGATATCAGAAGATAAACCAATGCTTATGTGTTTACTTTATTTGGTGGTGCAATTAGTTGGATGAGTAAGCAACATGCTAAGATTGCTTTGTCCACTACTGAAGCAGAATATGTGGCAGCTACTCATGCTTGTAAAGAATCCATTTGGCTTAAGAGACCATGTTCAGATATTGTAATAAAAAAAGGTGTAGTGACAATTTATTGTGACAATCAGAGTGTGATATGTCTAGCCAAGAACCCAACATTTCATTCTAGGACCAAGCACATTGATGTACAATATCATTTTGTTAGAGATATGTTCGAAGATGGTAGCATGAAGCTAGTTAAGGTAGATACTTTCATGAATGTTGTTGATTCTTTAACTAAGCCAGTGAGCATAGAGAAGTTTAGATGGTGTTCAAAGACTATGGGCCTTTCTGCCCCTAGCAATTAGAGATGATGATGACACCCTTCTGTTGTCCTTGGAAGGTGTTCAACAAGTGGGTGATTTGTTGGAAAAATATTTCTCAACCTTGCAATTATATACAATTTTATTGATAGGATGTATGTTGTTATGTAGCAATTGCTCATGCAAATAATGTACACTCATAACAAGATGTGGGGTTTGGGGCAACACCCCGGGTGAATTTTTTTTTCGTTAACACGTCAAGGTTTTCCCATTGATACATCATGGTTTTTTCCTACTGACACATCAAGGTTTTTTCCATTAACACATCAAATGAAAAATGACCTTGTAAAACCCTAATTATAGAAGGTTCCAAAAATCTTGTTATAAGCGGGTGGGATGTATGTAGATGGTGATGTATTCTGAGAGTCTAATAGTAGTTGTGGTGTCTCTTGACCTCTGGTGGTGATACTCCTATGAGAAGCTTGCTCTACAAGTATATTGTAATATTTTGATTTTTGAATAATATATTGGGAAACTTTTGGAGTGTGGGGTTTTTCTCTCAAAAGGGTTTTCCCCACGTAAATCATTGTGTTGTGGTTGTAGACACCTAAAAATGACCTAGGCCTGCGAGTGCTATTTTACCACTTTTCGTCCTAGCATAATTATGACACTTTAATTATGTTCCTAACCCATCTTCAACTATTAATTAAATAATTCACAATTATTTAATTAATTCAGGGTCTTCTATTCTTCCTGATTATTAAATAAATAAATCATATTTATTTAATGTGTCACTAATTATCTAAAGTCAACCCATAATTAAATAAAGTTCTCATTTTATTTAATTAATCTTTGTCATTAATGTCCTCTAATTATCAAATAAATATATTTTAATATATTTATTCAATATGTCACTAATTCCTAAATCCTCTCTTTTAATTAAATAGATTTGCTAATTTATTTAATTAATTAACCACTTCTTCTAAATTAAATAATTATTTTTAATTATTTAATTGCTATATGTGACACTTCTTTATTTTTAAATAAAACAATTTATTTAAAAATGTCTCACATAGTTAATTGATTCCTCTTTTAGTAATTAATTTCAAAAATCAATTACTCATTATCTCACAAAATCCATATTTTGAATTAATTTAATTCAAAATGGAAATATTCTTCTATAAATCAAGTAATTTCTAAAATTACTGATTTTCTAAAATCCCATATTCTTATGTTCTGATTTTTGCCAATTTCATTTCAACTCACATTTATTCTTGATTTAATTTATTTAATTAAATCTTATTCACATATTTGGGCATTTTTCCCTAACCCTAATTGAGAGTTTCCATTTTGAATCTTAACCATTGATTCTAGGGCATTTTCTCAATCTCTCATCTCATCCGTCCATTTAAAATGACATTTTCTATAAAATGCCATTTTCCTCTCATTTTTGGATTACACAAACACATTACACACTTACGCACTGACATACTTAGATGTTTTTCATAACAATTGTAGCATTTATTGTCTTTATTTAATTGAGTCTTAGCATGTTTAGGCATTGTCAATCATAGTCATAGGCATAGAAATTTGTTCAAATCCTTCAAAGCTTGGTGTAGGACTTAGACTTGTATTTACAGAATGCTCGCATGTCAAATATGAGGGCAACACATCAACCAACAAGCTAGAAGGTATTACAAAAGTGAATCATAGAGGTCTCGACGATTAACAGGTATAATTGTTCTTTCGTTTAACTTTCATTGTATTTTGTAATCACTTTGGGTTTATTGTCTTTATTGATTTTATAACATTGAATCTAACCCTAAAAATAACCCTTAGTTACATTGGTGAACCTAACTCTGTTTTCTTTTTTTTTTTTCGTACGGTTTTGTGTGTTTTCTGTTGTTTTGTAGGTACAGGTATGGAGTGATGCAGTCATTTTTTTAAAAATCATGACGCATCTGATGCGTCGCAACGCATTCACAGACCCCAACACCGCAATCTCTCTGTCGTGACGCAATAGAAATCTAGAAATCCGCAATTGTGATACCGTGTTGCATTCGACACACAAAGCGATGCAGTCACTCTATCACGACACATTTGACTAGTAACGTTTTATGTTCATTTGCACTCGGTTTTTTGTTGTTTTCTCTATCCTTTTTATTCTATTTATTTTTTGAATTCTGTCTAGCATAGGTTTTGTGTTACTAATCAGGATTTGCAACATTTGGCGGTTACTTTTCGAGGGTCAAAGGGAAACATTCAAACTACTAACGTGTGGTCTTGCAGGTTCGAACATCAAAGACTGAACATCAAAACAATGTGCCTATCTTTTTCTTAGTATAATACACATTTCCTTTTGGTGCAATTAAAATGAACTTTTGTTTTTACTATGTCTGAGTGTGTTTGCAAAATGGTAGGTGAGTATGCTCTCACCTTGTGAAATCTCGGTGATCAGAAAACCAGACCCGTTTTTATCTATTTTTACCCTCACGATTTGGTATATCGAAGTATCCTCTCCCCTTGTGCTCTTGGGCGATCTTGGGTGTAAGAGAAACGGTTACCAACTCTAGAAATTTGGCCTGCCTGGGGATTTCATCACCTCAACGTGACTCAAACCGGAAACGAAGCTAAAGCCAAGCTACCCCCGACCGGTATATAAATGTGAATCTTAAGGGAAAACCTAAGATTACGAGTGCGGATGTCTCATACGGACAGAGTAGTACTCCCATAAACCCTGTTGAGCTTAACCTCTTCAGGCTGGAGTGCCACCTAATTGGTGATTAATCTCTTGCCTCATGTATGGCCACTCGAACGAGGGTCTCGAACTAAACACATTTATGTAGTAAGCCAAAAACCTTCTATTTGCTAGCACAACACCGGTTGGTGTGAAGGCATCCACACTTTCGCAGTTTGTAGTAGAGGTGATCAATCTGCCATGGGAGTTTCATGGGGGTTGGAAGCTTGGTTGGCCTAAGAAGAGAGTGCACTGTAAGGGGGAGCCTGTGCAACCAAGCTTCTGAATTCACACACTACAGCTATGCGGTTGGGGAAATCCATGTGGAATCTAGCGAATATTTTCCTGGCCTAACCTAGGGTTGTACTTATCTTATGTGTGCTTGCTTACATTCAAAACATTATGCTTGTCAAGTGCTTTCTGGATTCATCACAATTACAATTCTGGACAAAACATTCACAATCAAACAGATCAAATTTGCCATCAAAATGACAAGAAACTCAATTTTCACAAACTGTGTCGCATTTGTTAAACTGCATTCGAGTTTCTGAGACACAATCACTCTGTTAAACCACATTCAAAATTTCAAACATCGCATCTACATGCATCGCAATGCAACTAAAACTTACAGAGTCGCATCTGCCACACTAAGTTGCATTTGTTAGTCCCCGAGCCGCATTTGCTCAAACTGAGCCGCATTGAAAAAACTGTGATACATTCGTGGCCTCAAATGATGCATTCACTTGTCACAAGTAAAATGTCACACAAAGTCAAATCTAAAGTTTACACCTTATCAAACATTTGTCAAACATTGTCTCCAAAGGATTTTGTCAGAAACCAATTTTGAAATTGCTCAAATTTTTGACCATTAGCTGCATTCTTCAGCATAGGTTTCACCCTTCATTATTTTTAGGTACATACATTGGACATTAGTTTATCCCTAGGTTTCAAATCTTGCATACTTTGGATTAGGAAAACCTTGGCACAATTTGCAATGTCATTGCTTTAGAAAATAGGTTCTCTTGGACTAAGTTATCAATCCCTTTTTCAGTCATTGTCATTTTTGTGAGATTTTCCAACTCAACAGTCTAGTTAGGAAAAATCACTAGTCATTTAGACCTTGTCATCTTGTCCTTTTCAACAAAGTCCTTTAGTAACTGAAATTGAAAAAAAAGATTGAGCTTAGAAGTGCTTAGGTACCCTTGTCTCAAATTGCATTATAAGTCTAGACATTGCATATTCTATTCCCAAAAAATATAAAAACATTAGTCATCCTAGTTGTCATTTTGAACTTAGACCATGCATAGTGTCATCCTTGCATTTAGCTGTCATTTTTAGTTAAGCAATCTCATTTTATGGTGGAAACCAGACTCCAAAAACAACAATGACAAATGGAAAACTTTCGACAAGATCCCACTTCAACTGTCAACAATCCCACATATGACCCAAATTGGACTTTTGATGATCCATTTGGCAATACAAACAATCAACCTCTCACAACAATACCTTCCTCATCAAACAACCCATTTGAACCATTCTTGCGTAAAGATGAATACGGTCAAATACTTGAGGAAAAACTAGAGGTAGTGGCACAAGATCCAGAGGCCTCTCAATTCGTCGAACAAATGGTCCTATATGACAGAGACAAATACTTAGCCATACTCTTGAGTCAAGGAGCTAAGTTACCACATGGATTCGACATTAACACATTACGGTCAACATCTTCTGACCCTAATGACAACAACACGCATAACATGTCACATAGTGGTCAACTTTCCAACACTACGAACAATACTTTCATTGACACTACAACAACAGTGCATGCTACCTCCAACATCCCAAACACCTCCAACTCAATAAACACAACATCCATTGGAGGATCACAATTTTCCACAATGCCCACAACATCCACAATACTATCACAATCGGCTGGAACCACCTATGGATCCTCGACAACGTGGGCAAGTTATTCAAACCCTCTCTATACCACAACACTAAATGCAACAGGGGCATCACCAAGTCACAACAATCCCCCCTTGACAGCTACATCTACTACCATGAGCACACCTTCAACATATCCACTCATTGGTATTTCACAAAATCCTTTGGGAGGAGGCAAAAGATGTATCCTTATCCAAGGAAAATAACAAAACGTTAATAGGACAACACAGTCACATGCCATTGCCTCCCAAGGTACAAATAAAAACATTCCCCTTGGGCAAACACAACAATTGACACAAGGTGGCCAAATAACACAACCCATGGCATCACTAGCACACCATAATGTTTATGGTCACCATATTCCCTAGATAATGACACACATGGCTGGGGGACACATCCCAACCTACTCATCTCACGTTCATACTCACCAACATACACCTAATCCAATTTTTCAACACCAACAACACGTCAATCCAAACACATCACATACGTCACAACAATCCATACCGCCACAATACACCAATATTCACACACAACGAATGGAGACCTATGGCGTACCAAGCAATACAATGCACAGGACCACAAATGACCCTATTATGGATTCCTTCCAAACAAGATTAATGGGTTTAGAGAAAACTATCCAAAACATATGCATATCAGGCAAGAAATCAGAAATATCATATGACCTAAACATATACCCGTTTGAAATGAGCTTATACATGCCTCCATTTCCTCCAGGATATGTGTCACCCAATTTCACAAAATATAGAGGCAAGACAAACCCCATTGAACATGTTCACGAATTTGCAACTAATTGTATGGACATTGCTTATGAAAAAACATACTTGATGAGACTTTTCTCTAAAAGTCTGGTGGGTCTTTCCCTTGAATGGTTTTCCAATCAAAAGGATATCCAAACATGGGATGAGCTTAAGCAAAAATTCATAAAAAATTACGCGTACAACATTGACATGGATACCTCTATCACTAGCTTGTGCAATCTCACGCAAGAGGATGCTGGTGAGACATTCATCCCATTCTTTCAAAAATGGAAAAGCCTCACTAGTCAGTGTCACATTGACATACCTGAAAGGGAAAAGGTCGACATGTTCATGCAAACACTTCTGGAACCCCTAAAATATGCATTGCTGCACAAGCTTCATGGACTTAGTCAAAAAAGGGGTCCAGATTGAGAAAGCCCTTATCACAAAGGGAGAACTAAGATACGGTCCCAAAAACACAAATTCCAATCCACCCGCCGACAAAAACAAATATTGGGTTAAAAATAAACACGTTACAAATGACGGTGTTGTTGACGCCAAGACTACAAACATTGTGGGTCCTGTACTGGCCCTAAAAGGGGTTCAATAACAAAACAAACCAACAACAACATTGACACCCCCTACCAATGTCCCTTCAAATAACCAGAGTAGTCAAAATAACTAGGGGCAATACCGTCAGATGAGACAATTTCCTCAGGGTTGCACATACACTTCTTTGGGTAAACCCATTGAAGAAGTCCTTAAGAAATGTATCGAGAATGGGGTCATCACACTTCAGGAACCAAAACCATGTGACCCAGGACAATTCAAACCAGCATGGTGGAATGATAATGCATTTTGTGAATACCATCAGGCAAAAGGACATACAACCTCTAACTGTCGACAATTGAAAAACCTAGTACAAGATCTTATCGAAAGCCATATCATTGAAGTAGGTGGATCTCAATTCGCCTCCAATTCAGATCATACTATCCATAAGAATCCACTGCAAGACCATGGTTCTCATAATGCTTCCACCTCAGGTCCACAGAATCAAGCTAACTTTTCCCGAGCCAAGTACGATTATTCTGGTGGACCTATTATAAATAATGTCTAAACTGATGATGAATACATCAATACCATTATGGTCAAGAGAGCACCTCAGTGTAATGCCTCAACTCGAAGCGGAAAGGTCACCATAGCTAGTCCACCTCCCGCTAGACAACCCAAAATCACCATACCCAACCCATCTGCTAAATAGTCAAAACTTGTCCTGACCACAAAGCAGTGGCAACCCAAAAGTCAGTTCAACCTTATCGATCAACTAGGAAAGACTCTCGCGCAAATCTCTATAGTTGAGCTGCTTTGTATCTCTCCCGCGCACAAAGATATACTAGATAAAACCTTACAAGAGTCGTTAGTCCCCAAGGACATTGATGTCAATCAATTTGAGACCATGGTGGGATACCTCACCACGTCACCTTCTCGGATCAAGACTACTCATCACCTAAAACCAACCACAACGATGCATTGCACATAGAAACTTTTTTCCACAAGCACAAAGCCAGACGGGTTTTAGTAGATGGTGGAGCAGGATTGAACATATGCTCCCTCAAACTGGTTAAGGCTCTAGGGTTCTCTGATGCATGCGTAGAACCGACAAAGAGTATAGTGATCAAAGCATATGATAACGAAGAATGCTCTTCATGTGGCGTTATCTCTCTCCCTATTAGAGTGGGACCGATCATTGTGGACACAACCTGCCAAGTCTTGGATTTGGAACTACCATATAACATCTTGCTCAGCTGTCCATGGATTCATGCCTTAAAATTCGTCCCTTCCACATATCACCAATGCCTAGAGTTTCCATTTGACGGCACATAAATAACCATAAATGGAGACCCCGACCCTTTCCAATATTGTACCAACCTAAGGGGTATTTCTGAAAACCGAGTGCTTATTAACCAAGAAGCACCTAGCTCCTTGTCATCCAAATACATTGACCCATCCAGAATCACATCATCATCCACATCTACTCCATCCACGTCTTTCACCACACCACCACCTTCTGCAAACCCTAAGGCTGAATCCACCATCAAGATCTAGGACCTCGGCTGTGGGGAATTCAAACTGCACACAGCATACAACATAACAATAGTACCCAAGTCTCCAAAGGTCTATGGTCAGCCATGTTTCAGAATGGAACCCAAGGAAATTTTCAAAGTTCCATCGAAAACATTTTTCATCAAATGGGGAGACATGAGTAATGAGGACCATGCTAATATCACAGGATGGATCTATAAGGATACTGTCACACTACCCCCATTACCAGTTAAGATATATGGAAAGGGATATGACATGATGAAAGCTAAGGGCTACGATGGTACTAATGGCCTAGGCAAAAATAAAGCTGGACGAAGAGAGACCATAGAACCTTTCCAAATACCAAAGTATCGTGGATTAGGGTTTGGATCGCCTGCTAATGACGATCGACGTACCATTGGACTTTCGAGTGAGCGAGTACATGCTTCGAAAAGTGTCAAGACCACTAGGGAAACCCTCACTGAAACTGACTCCCAAGAGTGGGAATTTGGCTTAGCATGATCCTTAAGCGACTGTTTCCTTAATGATTTGTTTTTCGAAATAGGCGAATTGACCTCTGAACAAAGATTTTGGAAAACATTTAAAATTGAACAGGCACCAAATAGTCAAAATACCATTACCACTCCCCATGGCATACAAGACCCACCATCTAAATCCCTTCAGTCCAATCTATCTAAAGTACCAGACGACACCGAAAACCAGGACTCTAAGGCCTTCACCCCTTATTTTGACAAAAAATATGACACTAGTGAAGGGGAATATTAGATAGAGTATGATGTGGAGTTGGATAATGATAATCTCATCTACAACATCACTGAATCCATCTGCATGCTTTCTGCATCCTCACCTCAATTCACCAATATAGACGATGGCATTTCCTTAGTTTATCCTTAGCTAGTCGATTGGGACCAACAAGGCCCGCCAGTCCTAGACACATTTTAGAATGATGAGGCAATTACATAATTTATGGGATTACGTGAGGGCATACCCAGTGGTGATCACAAGTTAGGATTTTCCATTGATTTAGACTGCACAGCATACTTCGGCGAGATTGCTCCGTCCTCCAGTCGCAAAAGTAAAAATAAAAATAAAATAAAAAATGAAACGTCTCTAGGTAAAAACCGAAAGGCACCTTTTGACGATAAAATAGTAAAAACAAAGGACATATCTGCAGGTGAAAACCTCTCTAAGGCACTCAAAGATGGAGGACTGGACTTTCTTCCCGTGCAACAAGAGAAATCAGCTATGCTTATCGAAAACACAATAGAAGACAACATAGCAACTGCAGAAGATCCCAAGATGGTCCTCTTTGCTGCATCATTGACTAAAGAAGAGAAGCCAAAATTTCATAAATTCTTTGCAGAACATAAAATCAACTTTGCATGGTCCTATGCTGACATGCCAGGACTAGACCTAGAGCTGGTTCTGCACCATCTGCCACTATTTCCTAATGCCAAACTAGTCAAGCAGAAGTTACACAAAATGCACCCCCAAGTCGCTCTATTGGTCAAGGCTGAGCTGAAGAAACTTCTAGATGCTGGATTCATATGGTCTATTGACTATGCTAAATGGATATCTAACCTGGTGCCAGTAACAAAGCCAAATGGGCTGATCCGCGTCTGTACAGATTTTAGAGACCTAAATAAAGCATGCCCGAAAGATGACTTTCCTTTACCAAAAATTGATATCAAAGTTGACCTCATAGCAGGATATGAGATGTTGTCCCTCATGGATGGTTTCTCCGGCTATAATCAGATTCACATTGCCCCCGAAGACTAGCACAAAATGACATTTACTTTCCCATGGGGTACATACTGTTGGAATGTCATGCCATTCGGTCTCAAAAATCCAAGCGCCACATACCAAAGGGCTATGATCACAATCTTCCATGACATGATGCATAACATAATGGAAGATTATGTAGATGACCTATTGGCTAAATCAGTAACAAGGAAAGATCATCTCAAGGTTTTTGACACAATTTTCAAGAGACTGGAACAATACAAAGTCTGGCTAAATCCTAAGAAATGTGTCTTCGGTGTCACATCGGGCAAACTCTTGGGATACATAGTTTCTAGAAGAGGCATTGAGGTCGATCCAGCAAAGGTTAAATCCCTTTGGTATGTGGTGCCTGCATTTTTGAGACCGAATGGCATGACATTCCAACAGTATGTACCCCATGGGCAAGTAAATGTCGTTTTGTGCTGGTCTTCGGGGGCAATGCGAATCTGATTATAGCCGGAGAAACCATCCATGAGGGATAGCATCTCATATCCTGCTGTGAGGTCGACTATGATATCAATGTTTAGTAAAGGAAAGTCATCTTTTGGGCATGCTTTATTTAGGTCTCTAAAATCTGTACAGACGCGGATCAGCCCATTTGGAAGAAAGAAGACAAAATTCCCTGAACCATCTACAAGCATATCAAAACCATCTTT
The DNA here is from genome assembly GCA_007258455.2 of Sequoia sempervirens. Lineage (NCBI taxonomy): Eukaryota > Viridiplantae > Streptophyta > Pinopsida > Cupressales > Cupressaceae > Sequoia > Sequoia sempervirens. Next base: position 22,395 of record VDFB02291794.1, read on the forward strand.
TTCGCAGCTACAACAAGAAGGTTATGGTAAGGAAATTTGACATTGGCAACTTAGTTCTCATGCAAAACCCCAAGAACCAAGCTGATAGAGAAAAGCTGGGAAAGTTTGAACCGAACTGGTTGGGTCCTACATCATCGTATCTTCTTTTGGTTCTGGAGCCTATCAGCTGGCAACTCCAGATGGAGAACAATTGACAGAGCCTATCAATAGTTTACATCTCTGAAGGTTCTATGCATAGCATTAGGAGATCGAGCTGAAAACCATAAAATACAAAAAAATGAAAAATGATAAAAATCATTGCCTTGATGAAAACCTAGCAAACAGGCGTCTTAGGAAAAAAAAATATATAAGAAAAATGGCAAAAAGAGTAAAGAGAAATTTTTTTCCCAATAGTGAAAACCTGGCAAACAGGCGCTTTGGACAAGTACCATGGTGAAAACCTGGCAAACAGGTGCCATGCGTAATCAATCATTGCTCTGCCATCTACTGTCACTTTGTCTTCCTTGGCTTAGGATGAAAGTCATCTCCCGTCATTATCACGCAAATCACCACGACATTATACCCTTCCTTTCATGGTTGATAAACGGTTGACATCAAGTCCTCTCTACTGTCCATCTGATACAATGAAAACATCCCCTTCATGTCCCTTAAATTGGTTAAGTCTTGGACTTGACTGGGGGTAAAATAGTTATCATGTAACAACAGTGGATGTCACACATGGTTTCGGCAATTGGCAAAAAGTCCTGGAAAAAGAAAAAAAATCACAAAAAGACTTGGAAAAAGACAAAAACATCACAAAAAGTCTTGAAAAAAGACAAAAGCCATGGCAAAAAATCCTAAAAAAAAAAAGAGAAAAAAAAAATATCACAAAAAGTCCTAAAAAAAGACAAAAACATTGCAAAACGTCTTGGAGAAAGACCTAAAAAAAATTGAAAAACGTCCTGAAGAAAACCACAACAAAACATCAGACTACTCAAAGAACATAAACACATGAGTCATCTCTTGTCAAAGTCTGTCATGTCAAATCAATCAATCTTTATCATTTGTCGGAACTACGTTGTCTCTGCGCATTTGCTATGTAGGCAAGACTCATTTTCTAGTCCCCGAGACATTAGGTTAGTCCTTTTAGGTTGTCAAAATAAAATCATGGCACAATCTTTGGTCATCAGTACAAATTCATTGGTCATATCAAACTACGAGGTCTCTAAGTGCATGACATAGGCAAGGCCATTTGTCGATGAGCCCCCGAGGCCGCATTAGGTAGTCCATTAGGGTTCATGGCACTACATTGGCACACACCTAAAAATGTCTTCAAGACAAAGCGAATCATTCCAAAATGGGTAAACTAATAAATCAAATTATGGCAATCATTTATTCAACATGACCATCTCATCGACACATCATCATGACAATATCAACATATTGTCAACACAAGTCAAACTCGGTCAAACCAGGTTAAATCATCATAACCTGTCAAACTGTCAACTCTTGGTTAACCTTCAGATGTGTTCTTCTAAAAGATAACCTCTGTCATTCATGTCTTAGGAGGTGTCCTTCCTAGGCATCGTCATTGTCATTCGACATTTTGAGGGATCCTATTGACATCTAAGGATCACTCCTCTTGACATCAATATTCTTCAGATGTGTCCTTCTGAAGAACCAACTTTGTCATTTATGCCTTAGGATGTGTCCTTCCTAGGCATCATCATTGTCATTATCACATGGAATTTTGAGGGACCCCCTTTGACATTTAGGGATCGGTCCTCTTGGCATCAACATTATTCAGGATCTGTCCTCCCTGAATTTGGCAATTTTCAACATTTGTCATCTGAACATCATCAAAGCTTCGACACTCTGGCATCTCATCATTATCAAACCTGACATCTTGACATCAGAACAATGGATATCTAGAAACACTTGGCAAGCATGTGACACTTGTATTTTGGCTTTTTATTATGTTATTAGTTTTTCAGCGAGATCCCACTAACAGGATTTAGAGAAGCAGTGACGTATCATGACGATTGACATGCATGACTACTAGTTTCTCAATGAGGTCCTGATTCTAGGATTTAGAAAAACAACGTATCATGATAAGGGCTCTATTTTTTTATGACAATCATGCTGCTAGTTTCTCAAGGATGTCATGGGAACAGGATTTAGAGAAGCAACGACGTTTCATGATTTTTCTTTTTCTTTTTCTGCTTGTGGTTGATTATGACAAAAGACTGGGGCAATCACACTCTTAGTTTGAGTCCTGATCATCCTTGTCTATGACTACTTGTCTTATGTGATGGTACGACCTTGCACACCTTGATCTATATCATATCATGGTGTCTGTTGGCCATTACAACAATTCACCCAATGATGATTAAGAGCAATAAATATTAAAGTCCTATGGTAAAGTTTTGAAGGATTTGGTCTAGGAATTAACATGCATCTCCTTCGGTCTAGTCATCTTTTCTTCTTCGGTCTGGTCATCTTCTCTCGTCAGTCTGGTCATCTTCTCTCGTCCATCTCATAATGATATCTTGTGACATCCAAAAACATAAGTGCACACATGATCATATAAACATTGCATTAGGTCCATACATACATCATCCATAACATTAAATCATATACATAATCACAAACATTGCCTTAACATAATCATCAACATTGCATCCATTTAATAAATACATTATACATATCATTATCATCATCATCTCATATAAGTAAGCATTGCATCATAATGGCATCATAATCATAAATAAGCATCATAAGACATACATGATACATCATAAATCAACATCATACATCACATATATCATAATGCATGAATCAAAGAACATCACATAACACACATATAGGCCGCATCAAAACTACATCATCATATAATATCATCTCAAAAATGTACAATGTCACAGGATAAAGTCAAGAGATATCCCAAAAATGGAGCTCACAAGCTCAATGGTCTATACATAATGTGTCATAATAACAAAAATGCCCCTAGGGTAGACTCTCATCATCCCCTCGTGGCGAAGAGTGTGGTGGCTAGAGCCCTGTAACTAGCACTGAAATGATGGGCTGACCGGTAGCAGCCTCTGCCTGTGCCACCAATGGAACTGACAATGACGACAGCATCTCCATGGTAATGGAAATTTGTGATGTCATTGTTGCCTGGCTCTGAGAAGAATATGGATCAACCACTGATGGATTTCTCTGCACTGACCTCTGCACTGAACCGGTGGACCCATGACTGTGGCTTGAGTGATGACTCGAGGCATGTTGGCATGAGTGGTGGGACCTGTACTCTGATGTGTACCCTGTCAAGGTAGACCCTCCTACACTCATGTGACTCTTGCTGCCACTGGCACTCTCTAATCTATGTCCACTGCCTGTCCTCATCTGTGACCATGGCAAGGTAGGATATCGTTGCTCGAGAGGAACTACCTGCTCATATAGAGTCTTGTATTGACTCAACCTCGTGCTCACCCTAGCTAGCTCATGAGCCATATCCCTTGAAGGCCCTGTGCATAATGTGAAAAAATCAATGCACCATTGAGTTGACTCCTACTGGCGGATCACTTCCTGATCCTACTCTATATGGGCCACCTCTAGCACTGACTGTAGTGATCTGACCTGTGCCATGCTCTCGTCTAGTCTCCTCTATAAATCAACCACCCTCTGATCTATCATGGTATCTTGGGGAAATCTCAAGGACAATATCTCCTCCTCTCTCTCCACTATCCGCCATCTGAGGAGTCTCTTGGCCTCATCCATAGCATCATTGTCATCATCATCATCCTCTCCCACATCCTCTCCATTGACTCCCTCATCTCGAGGCTACTCCTCCTCTCGACTGGCCTCTGCCACCTCCACATCCTCCTCCTACCTTGGCTGCTCCTCTGCCACATCCTCCTCATGTCTCTCCCCCTCTGCCACATCCTCCTCATGTCTATCCCCCTCTGCCACATCCTCCTCATGTCTCTCCTCCTCCACCACATCCTCCTCATGTCTCTCCTCCTCCACCACATCTACCTCCACATCCCCCTCCTATCGTGGTTGCACCACCTCCTCTCTCTCCCCCTCCCTGGCAACCTTTGGGATAGCATATAGTGGCACTCTAGCCACACAATGTCACACCCTCCGGCACTATCTCTGACCATCTCTCCTCCTCCGCTGGCCATCTCCCCTATCATCCCCATCATCTTCGTCATCTCCCCCCTGGCCTCCATCTCTGCCCGCGTCCCTGCCTCTGTCTCGGCCTCCATCTCTCCCCCTACCTCTTTCTCAGCCTCGGCCCCTGTCACCGTCCCTGCCTCCTTGCCTGGCTCTCGACACATGAGGTATAACTGACCGTCGATCCATAGGTGCGAGCCCATCAGGATCGATCAATGGCACTAGCCTATGTGCCTGCCACCATAGGTCGTAATCTACAGTAGTCCTAGAATCCGCAACTCCACCCCTCCATCTCCATGCTTGGGCTCCTAGCCCATCGATTTGCTACTCTGCAAATGCTACTGGAATGACCAGCCCCCAAGCATGCTCTCTAGAAGAGCGCGCATACTCTGTTGTCCCCGCAGGTACACCCTATTGCTCTCCAAACTATCTAAGAACATGTTGTGGCAGATACATCTCTATAATTAGCGAAGTCTGCACCATCCTGCCGATCAGGTAGCAGTACTATCTGCATAAGCTCAGGTGATAGTCCTCATCATCCCACTACTCGCAGTCTATGTATGGTCACCAGATAAAGGACACCATCGTGTCAATTTGATAACACCACCAACCTGTTTGGCCCATCTGGGTCTGTTGTAAATCACCAACATAATAATAAGCATAGGGCATCCCCTCGGCCAACTGTGGTCTCTCAATTGGTGGATGAAATATGGCTATGTGCTCCCAAGCCCAAATCATCATCAAGGTAGTCCCACAGGAGATACTCTCCTTCCTCCTGTAAACAACCTCATGCAACTGATGGTAGAGTGTCCCCAATAAACAAGGACCCCAAGCATACACTGTCCTATCATGTCTCATCCCAACCAAGACATCTCCCTAGCCAATAGGGAATCCGTGTCTGCGACGGTCAGGAATCAGTATCCCACCAATAAGAGTCGCTAGGAATGCATCAAAGCAACCATAGTGCTTCGCCATGAACTCCCACCAGATCTCATATCCCTGGATACCCTATCCTGTACCCTCATCTCGGTAATATGCCTAGAAGGTCTGCTCGCCATGGCGAGGGTCATAGACGATCTGCTTCCCTCGGATCAACACTTGTAGGATGCGATAGACGTCCTCCAACATGATGGTCACCTCACCTGTCAATAGATGGAAGGAACAGGTCTCCAAATTCCAACACTCACACAACATAGTCAGTAGTCCCCTATTCACCCAAATGGTGGGCATATAGGCGACATAGAACAAGCCTAGTCGCATCAATCGTCACCACTCTTGCAGGCTCAGCTGGTCAGCAAACCGAAATATCATCGATCTACTCTCTCGTGTGTAAATCAGGGCAAGTTGTCTCTGCAAAAAGCCAAACAATGCGTCAGTACCTTCTGCACGACTGTCAGTATTATCAAAAGCATTTAAGGTTACACAAACATCAAAATCAGCCTTGGTCAAAGTCAAAGTCAAATGCGTCGCAAAACATCAATTACGTCGTTTTGTACTTCATATGCGTCGTAACTCATAATTAAATAAAGTTCTCATTTTATTTAATTAATCTTTGTCATTAATGTCCTCCTAATTATCAAATAAATATATTTTAATATATTTATTCAATATGTCACTAATTCCTAAATCCTCTCTTTTAATTAAATAAATTTGCTAATTTATTTAATTAATTAACCACTTCTTCTAAATTAAATAATTATTTTTAATTATTTAATTGCTATATGTGACACTTCTTTATTTTTTAATAAAACAATTTATTTAAAAATGTCTCACATAGTAAACTGATTCTTCTTTTAGTAATTAATTTCAAAAATCAATTACTCATTATCTCACAAAATCCATATTTTGAATTAATTTAATTCAAAATGGAAATATTCTTCTATAAATCAAGTAATTTCTAAAATTACTGATTTTCTAAAATCCCATCTTCTTATCTTTTGATTTTTGCTAATTTCATCTCAACTGTCACATTTATTCTTGATTTAATTTATTTCACACATTTGGGCATTTTTCCCTAACCCTAATTGAGAGTTGCCATTTTGAATCTTAACCATTGATTCTAGGGCATTTTCTCAATCTCTCATCTCATCCGTCCATTCAAAATGGCATTTTTTATAGAATGCCATTTTCCTCTCATTTTTGGATTACACAGACACATTACACACTTACGCACTGACATACTTAGATGTTTTTCATAGCAATTGTAGCATTTAGTGTCTTTATTTGATTAAGTCTTAGCATGTTTAGGCATTGTCAATTATAGTCATAGGCATAGACATTTGTTCAAATCCTTCAAAGCTTGGTGTAGGACTTAGACTTGTATTTACATAATGCTCGCATGTCAAATCTAAGGGCAACACAACAACCAGCAAGCTAGAAGGTATTACAAAAGTGAATCATGGAGGTCTCGGCGATTAACAGGTATAATCATTCTTTCATTTAGGTTTCATTGTATTTTGTAATCTCTTTGGGTTTATTGTCTTTATTGATTTTCTAACATTGAATCTAACCCTAAAAATAACCCTTAGTTACAGTGGTATGCATGATACTTGTTTCTTTCTATTTAAGTTTTTGTAATTGTTAAAGATCTATAAATTTTTTGCATTATTCTCATCTCAAGGTTAGTGTAGGAAGTTGTTCCACTATCTTAGCTTCCTTACATCTCTCACTACTTGAACTAAACTAATTATTACTAGGTTATCAAAATTGATGTGACACATCATCCTGTTCTATAGCCAACTTTCATTAATTTGAGTCATGAATTAATGACCATCAACACCCTTGAGCTAATAAAAATTTCCATCTATCCTTCTTCCAATAGCAATCATAGTTCCAAACCATTTTCTAATCTCACATCCATCATCCTTAAACATAAGATTGTATCCTTTGCTACAAAGTTCTCCAACACTCAAGAGGTTATGCCTTAAAACCTTAACATAGTAAACATCATCAGTATTATGCTTACCATCAAAATTGATTGAACCTATTCCACATATCTTAGCACTTAAATCATTACCAAATCTAACAAGTCCTCCATCATACTTTTCAAGTTTAACAAACTTACTCTTGTCTGTAGTCATATGGTTAGATCAACCATTTTCAATGATCCTATAGTTCTTATCCTATCTAGCATGAAAGATACATACCAAAGTACCTTCAGTATTTTCCTTTTTTCTTCGGAGGGAATTCCGTCACACTTCTTTTAGTATTAGTAGAAATAGATTTATCTTTTAAAACCATGAACAAGAATTCATCTCCATAATAAAAAATACTTGCATCCTCTCTAACATAATAGCTTTTCTTAATCAATTTACCTCTGTTATTCTTTTTCTTGTCATTCACAACTCTATTTGGACATCCTAAAGCATAGTGACCTATCTTTCCACAATTGAAACATTTGAAAGGTAACTTACCTTTGTACTTACCAGTACCCTTTTTCATCCTTCTCACAAAGTTAGCTCCCACATCATTAAGATCATCCTAATCTGGTTCTTCAGTTTTCTTTGTTTTTGTAGCCTTAAAAGAAGTCTCAACTTTTGCACCATTATTTGGACCAAATTCTCTCATTTGAAATGCAATTAGAAAACCATACAATTGATCTCTAGTATACTTATCTAGAATTGCAAATTCCTCAATAGTAGAAACTTTGTGACTATAAGCTTTAGGTAGGGTTCTAAGAATTTTTTTTACCACTTTTGATTCTTTGACTTTACCCCCAAGACCTTTGATTGAGCTGACCACCTCATCTACCCACTACATGTAGCTTGTGATGTTTTCATCTTCAAACATTTGCAAGTTCTCAAATGTAGTATTTATATTCTGCACCTTAGCTTGTTTGACCATATCTTCTCCTTCATAAATATTTTCCAACTTATCCCAAATTTCTTTACTAGTTTTTCAGATTCATAACTTTCACCATTTCATATTTTGTAAGACTACTTAAGAGAGCATAACATGATTTACTATTGGTTTCATATGCTTTGAGTTAAGTTTCAGTGCTCAGACCATTTTTAGGCATTGTGCATCCATCCTTCACTGATTTCCAGATATCATATCCCTAATATTCCAAAAAGCCTTCCATCTTTTTCTTCCAAAATGCATAGTCCATTTCATCAAACATAGGGATCTACTTCTTGTGCATCATCCCAAATCTACCTTAAGTGGTTAATATTTTCTCCAAGGAACCCTGCTCTAATTCCAATTTTTGAATGCACAAGACAACTAAGATGGGGGGGTGAGTTAGTTGTATCTTAAAACTTCAAAATCCTCATTAATATTCAAATCCATATTCATTCATTAAACCCTTAATTTGTTATGCTAACTAATCATGAAATGCAAATAACATAAACTGCAATAACTTAACACCATACACAAGAGGACACCAAATTTATGTGGAAAACCCAAGAAGGGAAAAACCATAGTGAGGATTAGCTCACAATATAAGTAATATCAATACCGAGTACAATAGGGCTCACTACCCAAAGAAGAAAGGCTCACTGCCAGAATAGAAAAGAAGATAGAAAATGAATGCTACATAGATAAAAGTATCTCAATGCAACAAAAAATCCACCACAATGACTTCAACACCTTCACAGTCTAATTGAAGAATTGTAGCTAGCTTTTTCTCACTACATCCAATAAACTAACACTTGAAGGCTCGCACTACACTTCTCAATTTCACACTCTACAACTTTTCACTTCGCATCATTCACATCTCTTGCATCTATCTTATCATCCCTTAACAACTCAACTCCTAATTATACCATCTTCAACCTTGAAACCTTCTCCAAGGTCAACTATGCACCTCAAACATGTAAATTCAAATTAGGTTGGCATCAAAACACTTTTGTAGTAGATACAAGTGAAAGAGAACCACATCAAAACTTAATTGGGACACAAATCAACAACACCACTCAACCACACTCTACCACAAAAAAATATTTATCCTTTGTATGTAGTGTAAACACAAGATCGATCATTACCCGTGTAAACACCATTAACCTTTTAAGTACATGCTTCCTCAAACCCAAGGACGAATTGAAAACCACACACTATGATTGAACATGATCTAGAATATTCCTCAAACACCTTGAAATCCAACAAACTTCTTGACAAAAACTTCCACCTGAAGAATGTACACACCCAGTACATCCACACAACTCTGCCATACACTATTACTTAAAAAACCATCTTCTCAAGCACCAAATCTCAAACCTTCTTGAAAGGGGTAAAATACCAACACCATCAACACACCTTTAGAATCACAAGAATTGAAGCATGACTGTGGAGAAACATAGATCAAAAACATTTCTCCTAGACATCTTTGCAATACACAGTCACACACTAGCGAACACAACTTCCACTCTACATTGATCCAACACATCAACTCTTGAATACGACACCTTTGAATACCTCTCATAAACACATCTAAATTGCATAGGAAAATCTTCAACCTAGAATAAATGTGAAGCAAAACTAGAACACAACTCTATCACTCAAAAGATCACTACAACACACTATTTCCTCTTTTTATCAAATTTTCTCAAAAGAAATTTGAAACCAAGCACTAGAGGGACATCCTCATCACTACCAAGCCAACTACAATAGAAACTTAACCACATATCTATAGAAAAAATCTTATCAAAGAAACACTAGAGGTTGATACTAGTAGCTTTACTAATGTCAACATAATGCAACTAATCAAAGCATCAACTACTCACTCTTGCAAAAATCTTATCCAACAATAGACACCAATGACAACACAAGCTTGTTGACATCAATGACAACACCAACTTCTCATACTTGCAATAGTATCTTCATTGGTAAGAGGGATTTCTCTGGTGAAGGTAAGTGATCCAAGTTTTTAATCTATAGGTACTTCAATACATTGTATATCTTCTTGATCAATGTCTTTAATTTGAGTTTGGGATGCATTAGATTTTGATTGTTTTTCAAGATATGTTAGTGTTTCAAAGCCAGTGTAGAAACCTTCTTCATGATTGTTTTATGATATTTCACCATGATGTCTTTTGAATTCTACTATTCCTTGATCATTTTCAAATATATCGAGAGTAGGAGACTCTTGTTTTGAAGGAAGATCATCCACATTTCTAGTGGAAGTATGTATCTCATGGGTAGATGTAGGAGTTTTTTGTGTATGGATATGATCTTATTTTGTGAAATCCTATATGGATTGGAAAATACTCATTAGATCATTTTAGTATTTTAGTGATGTGGATTCTTGATCTTGACTTATTTTAGAGTTATCTTTGTTAATAGATTGGAAAATACTCATGAGATCATTGTAGTATTTTGGTGATATATATTCTTGATCTTGATTTATTTCAAAGTTATCTTTGTTAATGGATTGGAAAATACTCATTACATCATTGTAGTATTTTGGTGATATGGATTCTTGATCTTAATTTCTTTCAGAGTTATCTTAGTTATGACTTGGATTATGTTCTTGACATTGATCAAATTCAAAGAATGGATTATTTGTAAAGGACCTCTGGATACCTTCAAAATGCATATATGTGGGTGAAATCTCTTGACTTAGATTTTTTGTATTAGGCATGAGAGGTGACTAGATGTATGATAGTGTTTGATTAAGGGTTTCTTGATCATCAAATGAAATTGAATTAAGTTTTTGACTAATTTGACATGTATCTATAAGGGATAGTCCTTGGAGGGAATTCAAAAATGTGTCATTGTTTGATGGATTACTTGATGGAGATTGTATGGATTGAGATGGTGGAATATTTAAGGATGATGGATTGGAATTAGATATGGAAGCCTTTTGTGGGAAATTTTCTTTAATATGTGCCACCATGAAGTCAAATAATTTTAATATGGCTTGAAATGGATCATTGCTAGACACGGGTGAATGATTTTGATCATGCTTTGAAAAAGTATCTATGTCAATTTTCTCATTATGTGAGGTATAAGCATCATCAATATGATTAATTATGGATAGATTTTGATGGTTATTCTCAACATTGATTGCACCTTGATCAATAAGGTCTTGTATGAGGTTCTTGAGTCTTATAAAATTTGATGTTTCATGACATTTTTTTCTATAGAATTCACAATAAATATTGTCAACATACCATGAAGGTTTGAATTGAAGTTCATAATTATCTTAACTTTGGAAGATTGATAAAATTTTATTGGACTATCTTGATTCACACGAACTTGATTGGACCCCCTGAAGGAGTGTACTCATGTTTGGTCATGTTGTTTTATTCTGATGTTTTTGTTAGAGGATTCATGTCTTGATTATTTGTTTGATAGATTTGTGAGGTTTGACATTGATTAGAATCTAGCATGTGACAAAGTGTTCCAAACTCTTGATTAGGGACACCCATAATTGTTGTCATTGAAGCTAGTAGGGTGTGATGGACCCATGAAAGGATATAATGGAACTAAATGTTGGTAGTAGAATGATGTTGAAATGATTTTTTAATTTCAAGATTTAAAGACAAGTGAACAAGTGAGAAAACATTTTATGTTGTTATTTTGGATGTTTAGGATGACTAAAAGTCTCTTCTACATATGTCTCTAGTTTGATATAAACTTTTGTTGAAAAATTGGAATTCTAATATTTTTAAAGGTTTTACTATTTTGGACCAGGATAGTCAAATGCATTGTTTTACAAATGTGTCAAATGATAGTCAAACACAGTGTACTTCCCATAACAAAAATGACATGATTTTTCAAAAGCACCAGTTTGTAGAAAAAAGTGACACTGTGTGGCAATCAAATGTTACACTGTAGGATTTTGACAGAGGACTGATCTAAGAAAAATGTGCCAAGTTATACAAATGCATTGATATGTATCAAAAGTTCTAATATTAAAAATCAAATGCATCTAGATGCATACAAAAGTGACACAAAGTGATAGTTTAATACAATGATTTGACTTAGAGATAGGTTTTTGAAATTTGATCCTAAGTAGGTCTAGGGTTTAAACAAATTTAAGGATAATTTATGTTTTCTTGATTTGGAAAGTGACATAAATAAAAAAGAATCACACAAAGGATTGACTCCAAGGGTTTGTTGTTTTATTTTCATATGCCTTCTTCAGCAAGATCACACTAAGTGGTGTCATGAGTAGTTTCACAATAAAAACACATCATAGATACATAACCTAGTTAGTAGTTAGATTGGGTATATTAACTTGGAATAAGCCCACCTGTCGAAGAAAATGCCTCCATAATGAATGGGTGACTAGAGTATATGAAGGTCATGTACCACCTTCGCACCTCTCACCTTAAAAAGGACTAGGTACTAATCAAGGAATATCAACCACTTTAACAAGGGAAAGTACATGGTGAGTTACTTCATGCACAATACTATACATTGCATCATTCCAAGCTAATGGCTAAAAAGTCTAATAGGCTACTAGATAACAAGGTTCATAGTGGGGGATTGGTGAAAAATGAGCCCGTCTGATATGCTTGAGTTGAGAGAGGTCTCTTCTCTTCTCATCACCTATACATGTCTCAATAGATTGAAGGTCACTTGGCTTGGCTTGAAGGATGTTGGCAATACCTTGGGGTACAACTTTCATTCTCCCCCTTTATATACCCTACCTGAAAACATGGGTGAGGTCGACTTTGAGGTATTAATCGCCAAGTAGGCCTCCTACCTGAAATAAATAGTAATGATGTTGCTTTTGATCCCCAAGATCGTTCTTAAGAGTCACAAGGGAAGAGCATACACAGATACTCACACCTCAAGTGTACAATAAGAATTACAAACTAGTGATGTTTCTAATTTCCAAGATTGCACAAATAACAAGGAAAGAGCATATGCAAAACTAACCTACCAAACATGTCATAGATTTTATTTTAAGTGCACCAAAATTCAAAGATGTGGTTCAATTTTAAAACACCAAATCAAATGTTCAAGTTATTGTTCATTGTTAAAAACCCAAATTGAAGTGTGCAAGTTGTAGGTTCTTTTTAAGCACAAAATCAAATGTGAAATTTTTAGGTTCTTTTTAAGCACCAAATAAAATGTGAAATTTGTATGTTTTTTTTAAGCACCAAATCAAATGTGAAATTTTTAGGTTCTTTTTAAGCACCAAATCAAATGTGAAATTTGTAGGTTATTTTTAAACACCTAATCAAATATGAAATTTATGCATTAATTTTAATTACACCAAATTGAAATGTGAATAAAAAACCTACAAAACCAAGTGTTAGTAGTTTTTGCAATTTTCTTTTCCCAACATATGCCACATGCTACATAGATGTTAGCTTATAAAAGACAAGCCCATGGTAGGGTTAGAAAGTGAAAGAATTCAAGATTTTATCAAACCCTAAATAGAAAAATGTGTTAATATACCTAACAAATATACCACTATAACAAAAGAAAAACATGTCAATTTATGACAAATATTCCAAAATCTAGCAAAACACGTCAATGTAAGAAAACCTACAAATAGAGATAAAAAAAAGATAGACAAAAGTGTCAAATAAAGGTAGAAACAAAACTATAACAAAATACAAAAGCACCAATTTTTGAAAAAAGCGTTGAATGCTAGTCAAATGCATTGCTATAAAAATTTGCAATCAAAAAATAAAGAAAGATTAGTCAAACAAACATGTCAAGCAAAAAAAAAGTGTTGTATTTTTTGTAAGTTTCGTGATAGGACAAGACGTCGTTGTGCAAAAATAAATGCATCACACTGTGAAAAAATCACCTTTGTAACCTATAGGTCTACAAAAAAATCCAAAACTATTAAACCTGTGATGTGGGTCCCATCAAGTGTGCCAAAATATCATAGGGGGAATATAGGTTAGTTGAAAAAATCATGAATTAATCCATTAATATATAAAACACTAAAAGACCATATAAGATTAAAAGTATGAAAACACATAAGTAAACACAATTGAATCAAGAAAGACATGCAAACATTCAATACCATTGGGGGATTTACGCTCCAAATGAATGTAGATTGCTCTATTAAGCATAACTGTTGCAAAGCTCAAGATTGATGATTGATGGATGATGATTTGATTCACATGATACTGCTCAAAAGATGATTATGGTAATTTCTCAATGATCAAGATTGTGAATGAATGAAAATTCAAGCACATTAAGATTGTGAATGATTTTGATGGAAAATGATTTATTTTATAGATTTGAAAATATGTAATCAACTATGGAGATTGAATATCCAGATCGATGGTTGAGAGGAAATCAAGGAGATCAAGGAAGATCAATGGATGAAATTGAAAGAGAGCCCAAAATGTCCCTATTCTCATGGAAAATGGTTAAAAATATTTTGGAGGGAAAATATCTATTTAAATTTGAATTTGAATTATGGAATATTCCTTTTTGGAGAGAATATGTCATTTAGATATTTTGGAGGGAAAATATATTTTAAAAAGGGAATATTCTCTTTTAAAAAAGAAATATTGATAATTAGGAGGTTTCCATAGCTTGTCAAATTGTGATTTTGCTATCAAGATTCAACAGTGTAGTTTTACGAGTCAAACTCATTGACCCATGTTTCATGAGAAGAGAATAAATATTATTTGTGCAAGTTGGAGGAAAATTAGGGAATTAAATAATTATGAAAATTATTTGATTGTGAGGATGAGAAGAAATTAAGATTTTTAATTAAATAATTAAAAATTATTTAATCAAGTGGGATTTAAAAAAATAGATTTAATTAAATATTAAAAATATTTAATCATGATGGAAGGAAGAAAATTGAATTTAATTAAATAATTCAAAATTATTCAATTAAAGAGGAAATTAGTAAGAAATGATGAATTAATCAAATAATGTCAATTATTTAATTAATAGAGGAAACAGGTGAATTTAATCAAATAATTGGAAATTATTTAATTAAATGAGGAATTAGGTGATAATGAGGAAGATGATGTTAATGAGTGAAATTGGGATGTGTGATACATTTAGGACAATTTTAGGTGTCTACACTAAGTAATCCCTCTTTATCCTTCTCAAGTTAATTAATTAAATAAATTTAATCAATTAAGCTTAGCTTCCATTACTTTAACTAATCAATTAATTAATACTTTCTTAATTAATTGATTTGTCTAGTTAATTCCCCTTTAACATTTCCCTCCATTTTAATATTCCATGCCCTCACTAAAAGACAATATTATTTTTTTCTCCAACTAATCAATGAATATATTATTAATTAATTGATTAGGCTAATCAAATCCTTTTTTAGTATTTTTTCTAATTTTTTATTACTCATTAGTGGATAAGGATCTTTAATTTTTTTATCTCCACCATCAAATTTAAAATGTAATTAATCCTCATCCTCCAATCCCTTACACATGTGGGAGGAGACACATGTCCCCTCTCCTCTTCCCTCTAAGAACTCTTTCTCTCACTTCATTCCAGCTTGAACTTCCTTTTGGAAACTTTTCCAAAGGCTAAGAACTTTCTCATGTAATCAATCTTAGTCCTTGATCCATATTCTAATATTAGCACTCCATTCCATTTTTAGAAAGTATTTATAAAAAATACTTCTCTTGTTGGTTTCATCATCCATGAATTAATAGTAACTTATGTTGTTAAAATATGTAACTATCAAGCAAGAACATCTACACACAATCACTATTCTTCATCATTGGATTCCATCCACAAAATAATGGAGGTATAAGGCTTTAAGTTTTCTTTTTGCATTGTTTGTTTATCTCCATTATTAGTCTATATAAGTGTTACTTCTATTTGGGCTTTTGAGTTTTTTAGTTTACATCTAATTCGTATTTTATAACTAAAATAGGAGGTACACATCTCTAGCACACCCATTGGGACATTTTTTCTCATGAATTAACTTTTATTTCTTGATTTTTTTTTTAATTAAAAGTTATAGGTTTTAGATCATTGGGCCCATGTTCCATTAAATTTTACATAGAGTCACTAGTTCCATTTGGAACCTTTTCCTAGATAGCTTTCTATCACCATTCATTGTTTTAATTAGCCCAAATTTCCTTCATTCTATTTTATCTCATCAACCTACCCTTGTTTTTATCTAGGTTTTTACTTATTTTCCAACTTTTTGTGATCAATTTGGTAGGGTTCTTAATCTTTAATATTTTTTATGCTTTAGTCTAAGCATATTTTTGTAGATTTATCAAAATTTCTTGTAGATTTACTTATTTGTTTTAGCCACTACTCAGTTTAGTACCAGTACTTATTACTATGTTGCCTAAAATTTTGTTGAACAACTAGAATACTAAGAGGGGGGTGAATTAGTATTCTCTAAAATTCACTAACTTCATTAACTTAAACATTCATTCAAATAATCACATTAAACTTGTAGTAATGGAAAGGAAAAAATAAAGCATGCATCACATCAATGGACATAGGAACACCAAATTAACTTGGAAAATCCTTAAAAGGGAAAACCACAGTGAAGATTAGCTCACAAAACATTATAACTGATTACAATGGATTTACATAATGATGGAATCACTATCCAAAAATAATGGATCATTACCCAGAATAGAAGGAGATAAAAGAAAGGGTGGCTCAATGCCTAAAATGAACTACTAACAATGCATCTGCAACATGCTAAAAGTAAAGTTCCAATTAAGCGTACAAAACTAACTTAACACACTTCATACTTTTCCACTATCACACTTCACACTTCACTCTACATAAAATCTCACACACACACTCTTGAACAACTTAAATTATTCCTTCGCACAATGAATTAACCTTTTGTGTATATGTACATCTATCGCAAACACCCAAATCATCAATTATGTCGGCCTAATTAGATGAAACATGTAACCTCATAACCTATCGGCACAAAAATCCAACACATTCTTTAGAGAATAAATCAAAATGTGTACAATGTAGCTCCATTTTTGCTCTTTTGATCACAGTGTTCTCCTTTGTTATGCTTTGTTTCTATTAATACTTTGACTATGGTACTTGGTTACTATTTGATCGCAAACTGTAAAGCGATGTGAATGTTATATTTTGATGTGATGGTATTTTATTATGATGTTATCATTATGGCATGCTTTGGATTAGCTTAGCAGATATTTGAATTAATGATTCTTTATGCTTTTGATTATATTATTGAAGTTAGATTCGTCAGTTAGTAATATTGTATTGGTGAAGGGGACGGGATTGCACCACTCTCTTGCGAGCGCCCTATTCTGTGATTTCCTCTTCATGGTGTGTTTTATTATGTTATATATATGCATGTTTGATATACTCTTTGTTCGCAGGTTGATATGGTACAGGACATCGACTCACCTGGTTTCACAGGTTTGAGCGTGTCCATTGGCCAACGGTATTCGATTGGGAGATAGTAGCTAGGTTTTCTGTGCCAAGTCATCACCCTTGTCATAGTGTGTCATCAGTTTGTGTCTGGTTTGTTGTTGGGTTATGTCGTCTTTGATGTTTTAATCATTTATTATCATGGAAATTATATGTGGGAATTAATATTTAAGTGGTGGAAATGTTAATTTATGTATTTAAATTAAAATTGTTATTTAATTTAGTTAATTTAATTTTATTCATTTAGTAAAGTAATTTAATTCTAGTGGTTAAAATTTATTTTATGAGTAAATGAATTGATTAATTAAACTTATTTGGGGAGTAAATAAATTAAATGATTAATGTTGTTTTGAAAAGTGCATGGAATTAAAAGTGTTAAATTATTTTTGAAAAGAAATTTTAAAAGTTTTAAATTCTTTTGAAAAGAAATTTTAAAAGTATTAAATTCTTGTTGAAAAGAAATTTTGGTTTTAAACTTTTTTAAAAAAAAAAATCCAAAATGCATAGAGGGAAATAACTATGGTGGGTGAGAGATATTTTAGAGGATATTGACTAAAATTGGGGAAAAGTTCTAGGAGAGATCGACATTCTTGGAGAAAATTTGTTGTGAAGAAGGAAGGAAGGTTTTCTCTTGTTTTGATACATTTTGGATTTAGAGTGAAGATTTTGGAAGGATTCTAGAAAAAATGGAATTTGCAGCTCAACACTAGATCTCTTTTTCTTCAAGCTTCAAAACTTCTTCTTTCTAGTTTCTTTATTGTTTTGAAAATTTGGATTTTCTATTTTGAAAACTTGTTTGCAAACAAATTTGAAAACCTCTGTTGGAATCATGGAAAAATTTAGATTCTTGTAGGGAACAAACTCATACAACAAAAGAATTGAAATAGGAACAAAAAAAGAAATTAGAAAACCTCTGTTTTGGGAGTTGAAATTTTCCATTTCAAATTAGAAATTGATTTTTTTTTTTTAAACTGTGCTTGAAAATAATTTGTTGTGGTTTTTCTGTAAAAAGGATTTGTCCAATTTAGTGTGAAATGAACATTTCTATATCTAGACCCATAGATTTTGCATACAAAATTATATGTTTTATGCTGGGAATTTTCTGTGAAATTTCTTTTTATATTAAAGATTCTTTTTTTTCTGTCAAAAATCTTTGTTCTGGAAATTGCCAGAAACAGAGTATGTTATAGTGTTTTTTTTTTTAAATATACGGAAAAATTTTTTTTATTAAAAATTTATTATAAAATTGTGGGGGGCAGCTATGGCTGCACATAGCCGCACCCCAGTGGAGGGCACTGCTATGAGCAGCGCTCCCTACACAGTGTGGAGAAGCGCTGCCACAGGCAGTGACGCCTCCACCAAGGGAGGCTAGGCGAAGCCAGGCTACGTCCTCCCTTTTTGGGGGGGTTTTGACTTTATTAAAAAACTTTTTTTATTAATATTATATATAATATTTACTTATTATATAATATATATATATATATTATGTTTTTATTAATATTTAATTAATGTATATAATATATATATTATATATTTTAAACATTTGGTTTTAATTAAATTTTGGAAAATATTTATGGATGAGAATTTAAATAGTTTTTTTTTTTCAAAAATAAATAAAAATAAATAATATATATGTATATTTAAATATATATATATATATATATATATATAACTATATATATATATTAAATATATAATTATATATGTCTAATTTATATTTAAATATAGTTTTTTTAAGGTTATTTTATTATTGATGCAAATATTAATTTTATAAGAGAATGATGTTATTAGAAAATTAATTTTAAACATTAATTGTAATCAGGAAGTTAAAATAAAACAATTAGTTTAAGCTTCTTATTTCTAATAATGTTAATTATTTTAATTGATTACATACAATATGTTATTGCCTTGCTTGGATTTAGGAAATCCTAAAATAGGTTATTAAATTGTCAATTTGTCTTTTTGTTATATTATCTCTCTCATCCTTGATGTTGGGAAAATGGAATTATTTGCTTATGTTAAGTCTTCCAGATGGCGTTTTCATTTAATTGTGTGGGTTGTCGAAATATGTTAGTCAACCTTTGGATTCCTTGGGTAGTGTGTCTTAATGTATCCAATTAGATACTCGGTCATCACGAACGGGATGTGTTGACTTTATGTCGTGGATAGGGATTTAATATCCTTAGGTCGCACTTGTGTACCCTTGGGTTGTGGAGTTCCACGTGTTGTCTTAGAGGAGTGGCTTGGAATGAGGGTCGGCACACAAAGTGGTGCCAGGGAAACTCATTGTAAGTTAGTTAATCTAGTGATAACGTAAATAAACTAATTAGAGGAATAGGTAGTATCAAACACTTAATAAGATTAATTTTGCCTCGCTCATGGATGCAAGGGCGTGTATAGACTTGGGATGGGACGAGAAGGCCTGGAATGGAAAGATCGTTATCTTGTCTTTACGAGAGATAACTGATTCTTCATTGGTTTGCATGAGGGGCCGGGAGTCGTTAGAGGTTTCCAGGATATCCCCAGATGGGGGCTAGGACCTAGGAAGACTTACTAGGATATCCCATGTAACATTGTGATGACGCTTCTCCTAAGTTAGTAGTATGTTTGTATCAATGATGCAATTTATTATTTAGCTCTGGAAGCATTGTAACCATTGTGTTAGTGATGTTGTGTTTGTATTTGATTCAGTTCAGTTATGTATTAGCCTGTGTCTAGAGGTAGATGGTCTTGTCTAGGAATCCATGTTACTATCTCCTAGCAAAGGGGGGTGAGCCTTCGAGTATCACTTGGTTGGGTGGAACATGCACCTTACTCTATTGGGTTTTCTTCTTGTTCGAGTGGACGAGATTTCCAGTTGGAGAGCTCGTAGAATCTAGCTACTTTTTAGGTTACATTCATTTCAGTTGAATCTTGTAATTTATTACCCCTCATTTGTTATTGAGGTGGAAGATGTAATTTGTAACCATGCTTATTGGATTTACCTCATTCGGGGAATGAGAGTTGTAATCTTATTGTTAAATTATTGTTATTTGAAATCATGTGGTATCTCTTATTCTTTGATGTAATTTACCATGTATGGAATGTATGTGTTCTTAATTCCTTAAGTATTAAATGTTATGGTTTCAATTCATGTTTTTTTTTTTTGTTTGGGTTTTTAAGTAATCTCAGTCTCGTAACCTTAGAGGTTGTTGGCAATGGGTAGTGAACTTGCATGTTAATTGTACTTAAAAATAAAATAAAATAATTGTGCATTTGAGTAGTTATTTGCAACTTCCTCTAGGGTTGGATGGCGGGGTGTTACACATGGTATCAAAGCCCGGGTTTAAACACTAGGTACTCTGGAATTATGATGAACCCGTTAAGCTTTTAGTTGTGTAGGTTTTAAGTTGTGTACCTTGCCTAATACTTTGATGTGTCTATGCAGGATTATGCCTCTCAGACGCAGAAGAGGTAGAGGGCATGGACGTGGCCGTGTAGGCAGTTACGATGGGAGTCAGCATGACTCTCCTCCTCATGTTCCACTTATTCCAGATCAAGAAGAACATCAGGCATCGCATAATGCCCCAGGGGGTAGTGATCGACAGCAAAATCCTCCAGGGATTGAGGCTGCGCATAGAGCACTTGAGGAGGCATTAGCACTCCTTGGTCAAAGGTAGGCCGAGGTTCAGGGTAATCTTGGTGAGAGGGAAGTTCCACCTCAGTTAGAGATGCATATGAGATATCTACTCAGGTCACATCCACCACTGTATGATGGAGCAGGCACTAGGTTAGAGGCTGATACTTGGCTTATAGACCTTGATAGGTGCTTTGCTATGCATCCTTACAGCAGGAATACCAAAGGGTGATGCGCTATCATGCATCTGCGGGGGTTTGCATCCACATGGTGGAGGCTGGAGGAGCAAAAGCTCCACATTGATATTAACTCAGTATCTTGGGAGATTTTTCTATAGCGGTTCAGAGCTCGTTTCCTATCTGAGCACTGGCATCAGTGTCGAGGTGATGAGTTTCATGCTTTGCATCAGTTGGCCTTGTCAGTTGAGCAGTATGAGCGATGCTTCTACGAGCTCAAACAGTTTGTAGGGATAAGAGATGATGAGGGGATGTTGGTTCACCACTTTGTTAGGGGCTTAAACACCCGTCTTAGCGGAGGTGTGATGGTTTTCAAACCCAAAACCATGGAGACAGCGGTGGAGAAAGCACTTCTAGTAGAGGAGAATCTGGCCATGGCACTGGGAGGCCACATGGGTGTTCAGATAGGCAGCAGTTCAACAGCAGCGTCTAGTGCTTGAGGAGGTCAACCTCAAGGAGGTGCACCTTCCAGGGCTCAGCAAGGACCTTCGTAGAGTGGTTAGCAGCAGCAGCAGGTTTCTTAGGGGAAATGTAAAGGTTTCCAGCAGAGGAAGGGGGACAGGAACTGGAGGCGTATGAAATGCTTCAGCTTTGAGCAATTGGCATAGAGTTCTTAGTCCACTTTCAGGGGTAGTGTGTAGTAGTCTAGCACACCACCTGGAGGTAGGGGCTATGGTAGAGGTACTATATGCTTTGCATGTGGCCAGCATGGTCATATAGCTAGAATGTGTCCCAACAAGGGTACATCTGGTTTTTCTCAGGGACCAGTGGCATCTGAGCCAACAGTTGGAGATGTAGGCAGAGGGCATCGTTTTTTCGCGGTGGTTGATAACTGTCAGGCAAAGCATCAGAGTACTGTCGTTGAGACATATGGTATGTTGTTGGGTAACCCAGTTACCATTTTGTTTGATTCTGGAGCATCAGACTCCTTCATTTCTTCTTCCATCGTGACGCGATGTAGACTAGGTGTGGTAAGGCAAGTCGATAGGTGGCAGGTTGAGTTAGCCTCAGGTGCGAGAGTCGCATCCCATTCCCTTGTACTAGAGTGTAGATTGGAGGTTGGAACTCTCCATACTACAATGGACCTCCTAGTTATTCCATTGGGTTCTTATGACATTGTCATAGGGATGGATTGGTTAGAGGCACATAGTGCGATCATAGATTGTCGACGTAAGTCGATTCAATGCATTGAGGCATCTGGCAGAGAAGTAGAGATAGTGGGAGTTTAGAGGCCAATTTCCTTGAGGGTCATCTCAGTTATGCAGTTGAGAAGGTGTGTGCATCATGGTTGCCAGTTATTCGCTGTTACAGTGGATGATTTGGATTTAGGAGGTGGAGGAGAGAAAGTCTCTCTCCATAGTCACCCCATTCTTCAGGAGTATTCTGATGTCTTTCCAGATGAGATTCCAGGGATACCACCCTAGAGGGACATAGACTTCAAGATAGACCTTGTACCTAGATCGGAACCCATTTCATGAGCTCCTTATCATATGACCACCCAGGAGCTGAAAGAGCTTCGCTTGCAGCTTGAGGAGTTGTTAGAAAAGGGTTTCATTCGCCTTAGTGTTTCTACATGGGGAGCACCAGTTATCTTCATGAAGAAGAAGGACGGTTCACTTCGGTTATGTATTGATTACCGACAGTTGAACAAAGTGACCATCAGGAATCAATATCCGCTTCCTAGGATTGATGATCAATTTGATTAGATCAAGGGTGCCACGATCTTTTCAAAAAATGATCTTAAGTTAGGATATCATCAGCTTCATATCTTCGAATTAGACATCCATAAGACAGTGTTTCGAACACAGTATGGTCACTATGAGTTCACAGTAGTACCGTTCGGGTTGACGAATGCACCCTCTGTGTTCATGAGTCTAATGAATGGGGTATTTCATACGTACCTAGACATATTTTTCCTTGTGTTCCTTGATGACATTTTGATATTCTCTAGGATAGTGGAAGAGCATGAGGAACATTTACGACAGGTATTACAGTCCTTACGGGATGATCAACTTTATGCTAACCTGTCGAAGTGTGAATTCTTCAAGACTAAGGTCCAGTACCTTGGTCATGTGATCTCAGGGGAAAGTATTTCAGTGGATCCTGCAAAGATCCAAGCGATCTCAGATTGGCCTGTGCCCACGAATGTGGCAGAGATACGTAGCTTTATGGGGCTATCGGGTTATTACAAGCGTTTTGTGCAGGGCTTTTCAAGAATAGGGTATCCTATCACCTCCCTTCAGAGGAAAGGGAAGAGGTTTGTGTGGTTAGAGAAGTGTGAGGCAGTGTTTCATAATCTTAAGGAGAAACTGACCAATGCACCAATACTTGTGATCCCTGATCCGACTGGGGACTTTTTAGTTTGTACAGATGCATCCTTGGAGGTATTAGGTGCAGTGTTGATGCAGGAGGGTCGTGTCATTGCATACGAGTCACGGAAGCTCAAGGATCATGAGCTGAACTACCCCACACATGATCTTGAGTTGGTGGTAGTTGTTCATGCATTGACGATATGAAGGCATTTCCTTCTTGGCCATAGGTTTGAGTTGCACAGTGATCACAAAAGCCTTCAATATATTTTCACGCAGCCCAACCTTAATGCTAAGCAGAGGCATTGGATGGAGTTTCTTTGTGAATATGACTTCGAAGTGAAGTATATCTAAGAAAAGGAGAATTTCATAGTAGATGCACTCAGTAGGCGGAGACATGAGGTATCTGAATTGACTCTTGTAGATTTGTGGAGTCAGATTCTTTCTGCCCTTCCAGCGGATAGTTGGTATCAGAAGGTTAGGACAAAGATTGAGGCAAGCAGACCCCTTGAGGGTAGGTATTTAGGATATTCTCTGGATTCAGATGAGATATTGAGGCACAGGGGATGCATATACATTCCTTCATCAGGTGATCTTCGCACCTTGGTCATGTCTGAAGCACATTGTGCACCTTATTCAGCCCATCCAGGGGTGAAGAAGATGTATGCAGATCTACGTCAGTTGTATTTTTGGCCAAGGATGAAGCACGATATTGCAGATTATGTGTCGCGATGTCTTGAGTGTCAGCGGGTGAATGCTGAACACCAGCATCCAACAGGGCTTTTGTAATTGCATTTAGTACTAGAGTGGAAGTGGGATATAATCTCATTGGATTTCATTGTTGGTTTACCCAACTCTTCGAGACGACATGATGCGATTATGGTGACAGTTGATAGGTTGACGAAGGTAGCACATTTCTCACCTATTCACTCTTCCTATACTGCATCGTCCATAGCCAAAGTGTTCATGGAGGACATAGTGAGGTTACATGGTATTTCGCGTCAGATTATTTCTAACAGGGATCCAGTGTTCACCTTAGCTCTTTGGACTTGATTACAGCATGCGATGGGGACACAGTTGAACTTCAGTTCAGCTTATCACCCAGAGACAGATGGACAGACCGAGAGGGTCAATCAGATCCTTGAGGATATGTTATGTATGTATGTGATGGACCAACAGACGCGATGGGAAGATTATCTCTATTTGGTAGAGTTCGCTTATAATAACGGTTTCTAGAGTTCTATCGGCATGCCACCATTCCAGGCATTGTATGGGTGACCATGTCGCACTCCCTTGATTTGGGATTGACTGGAGGACAGAGTAACTTTGGGTCTTGAGATGTTGCAGGTTATGGAGCAGCAGGTGGATAGGATTAGAGAGCACTTGGTGGCAGTGCAAGATAGGCAGAAGAAGTATGCGGATGCGCATAGAGTGGATCATCAGTTTTCTGTGGGCGATAGACTCTTCTTACGGGTGCGTCCGCGAAAGAGTCCAATCCGTTATGGGAAGGGCTCTAAGTTGGCACCTCTCTTTATTGGACCCTTCGAGATACTTGAGAAGATTGGTCCAGTTGCTTACCGTCTTGCTTTACTGCCCAGTCTCCCGCGTATTCACGATGTATTTCATGTTTCAGTTCTTCGTCCATACCATCCAAACATTTCTCATGTCTTTGATTAATGTTGTTTTGAAAAGTGCATGAAATTAAAAGTTTTAAATTATTTTTGAAAAGAAAATTTTAAAAGTTTTAAATTCTTTTGAAAAGAAATTATTAAAAATTTAAATTCTTTTGAAAAGAAATTATTAAAAAATTAAATTCTTTTGAAAAGAAATTATTAAAAAATTTAAATTCTTTTTGAAAATAAATTTTTAAAAGTATTAAATTCTTGTTGAAAAGAAATTTTGGTTTTAAATTTTAAAAAAATAAAAAATAAAAAATATCCAAAATGCATAGAATGAAATAACTATGGTGGGTGAGATATTTTAGAGGATATTGACTAAAATTAGGGAAAAGTTCTGGGAGAGATTGGCATTCTTGGAGAAAATTTCTTGTGAAGAAGGAAGGAAGGTTTTCTCTTGTTTTGATACATTTTGGATTTGGAGTGAAAATTTTGGAAGGATTCTGGAAAAATTGGAATTTGCAGCTCAACACCAGATCTCTTCTTCTTCAAGCTTCAAAACAGGTTCTTTCTAGTTTTTTTATTGTTTTGAAAATTTGGATTTTCCATTTTGAAAACTTGTTTGAACACAAATTTGAAAACCTCTGTTGGAATCATGGAAAAATTTAGATTCTTGTAGGGAACAAACTCATACAACAGAAGAATTGAAATAGGAACAAAAAAAGAAATTAGAAAACCTCTATTTTGGGAGTTGAAATTTTCCATTTCAAATTAGAAATTGAATTTTTTTTAAAAAATTATGCTTGAAAATGATTTGTTGTGGTTTTTTTGTAAAAAGGATTTGTCCAATTTAGTGTGAAATGAAAATTTCTATATCTAGACCCATAGATTTTGCATACAAAATTATATGTTTTATGTTGAGAATTTTCTATGAAATTTCTTTTTATATTAAAGAGTTTTTTTTTTCTGTCAAAAATATTTGTTTTGGAAATTGCCAGAAACAAAGTATGTTATAGTGTTTTTGTTTTTTTTAAATATACGGGAAAAAAAAAAATTAATTAAAAATTTTATTATAAAATTGTGGGGGGAGGGGGGGCAGCTGTGGCTGCACACAGCTGGACCCTAGTGGAGGGTGCTGCTGTGAGCAACGCTCCCCACATAGTGTGGGGGAAGCGCTGCCACAGGCAGCGCCGCCTCCACCAGGGGAGGCTGGGCTCAGCCAGGCTGCATCCTCCTCCCTTTTTGGGGGGGTTTTGACTTTATTAAAAAACTTTTTTTTTTAATTTTAATTATATATATTATATATTATATAATATTTATTTATTATATAATATATATATATATATATTTATATATTATGTTTTTATTAATATTTATTTAATGTATATAATATATATATTATATATTTTAAAATTTTGGTTTCAATTAAATTTTGGAAAATATTTATGGATGAGAATTTAAATAGTTTTTTTCTTTTTCAAAAAAAAAATACAAATAAATAATATATATGTATATTTAAATATAAATATATATAAATATATATGTCTAATTTATATTTAAATATAGTTTTTTTAAGGTTATTTTATTATTGATGCAAATATTAATTTTATAAGAGAATGATGTTATTAGAAAAATGATTTTAAGCATTAATTGTAATCGGAAAGTTAAAATAAAATAGTTAGTTTAAGTTTCTTATTTCTAATAATGTTAATTATTTTAATTGATTACATGTAATATGCTATTGCCTTGCTTGGATTTAGGAAATCCTAAAATAGGTTATTAAATTGTCAAATTGTCTTTTCATTATGTTATCTCTCTCATTCTTGATGTTGGGCAAATGGAATTATTTGTTTATGTTAAGTCTTCCAGATGGGGTTTTCATTTAATTGTGTGGGTTGTCGTAATATGTTAGTCAACCTTTGGATTGCCTTGGGTAGTGCATCCTAATGTATCCAGTTAAATACCCAGTCATCACGAACGGGATGTGTTGACTTTATGTCGTGGATAGGGATTTAATATCCTTAGGTCACACTTGTGTACCCTTGGGTTGTGGAGTTGTTCTGCGTGTTGCCTTAGAGGAGTGGCTTGCAATGAGGGCCGACACACAAAGTGGTGCCAAGGAAACTCATTGTAAATTAGTTAATCCAGTGATAACATAAATAAACTGATTAGAGGAATAGGTAGTATCAGACACTTAATAAGATTAATTTTTCCTCGCTCATGGATGCAAGGGCTTGTATAGACTTGGGATGGGACGAGAAGGCCTGGAATGGAAAGATCGTTATCTTGTCTAAGTTATGAGAGATAACTGATTCCACATTGGTTTACATGAGGGGTCAGGAGTCGTTAGAGGTTTCCAGGATATCTCGAGATGGGGGCCGGGACCTAGGAAGACTTACCGAGATATCCCATGTAACATTGTGATGACACTTCTCCTAAGTCAGCAGTATGTTTGTATCAATGATGCAATTTATTATTTAGCTCTGGAAGCATTGTAACCATTGTGTTAAGTGATGTTGTATTTGTATTTGATTCAGTTCAGTTATGTATTAGCCTATGTCTAGAGGTAGATGGTCTTGTCTAGGAATCCATGTTACTATCTCCTAGAACGTGGGGTGAGCCTTCGGGTATCACTTGGTTGGGTAGAATGTGCACCTTACTCCGTTGGTTTTTCTTCTTATTCGAGTGGATGAGATTTCCAATTGGAGAGCTCATAGGATCCAGTTACTTTTCAGGTTTCCTTCATTTTAGTTGAATCTTGTAATTTATTACCCCTCATTTTTTATCAAATTGGAAGATGTAATTTTTAACCATTCTTATTGGATTTACCTCATTCGGGGAATGAGAGTTGTAATCTTATTGTTAAATTATCGTTATTTGAAATCATGTGGTATCTTATTCTTTGATGTAATTTATCATGTATGGAATGTATGTGTTCTTAATTCCTTAAGTATTAAATGTTATGGTTTCAATTCATGTTTTTTTTTGTTGTTTGGGTTTTTAAGTAATCTCAGTCTCGTAACCTTAGAGGTTGTTGGCAATGAGTAGTGAACTTGCATGTTAATTGTACTTTAAAATAAAAATAAAAAATTTGTGCGTTTGAGTAGTTGTTTGTAACTTCCTCTAGGGTTGTGTGGCGGGGCATTACATACAACACCAAAATAGGTTCACATGACCTATAATCACTCCCATAAATCCACTCCATACATAAATTAACTCTGCACAATCCCAAAACCCTTAGGTCGACACCACATAACAAAATTGGTGAAGCCAAAGTTGAATGAACCAACTGTTCATTCAAAACTCAACATGCAGACCACCAAACTACTTTCCACTTGGAGTGCATACACCTTTGAAACCTTCCAAAACTTCCTCAAAAATTCATATTAAAATATTCATTCATGGTGGAATGTGGAGCATTCCAATCATGCACTTTGTATCAGTCACTTTGACATTACTAATCCTAATACTTTGTCACTAATATCTTTAGCTGCAGAAGACATACAACCTTGAAAGCTTGGATATAAAAACCTTCAACACATTCCATCAACACCTAAAAACCACATAACAAGATTATGTATAGCAAAGCAATGCAGACAACAAAACTACTCCTCTTATCACTAAACATGCACACCTAGACTTAGTCAATTCTCTAAAACAATTGGTCTTCTCTAAACCAACAATTCTTCATTTCTACAATGGGTTGCCATCAATGACAACACCATACACCAATATTCTCATGTTTCCAACAATATCCCCCTTTGTCATTTATGGCAACACACTCTTCAAAACTACTCAAAACTACCCCCCTTTGACATCAAGGGAAAAGAGCTCATTATATCACTCCCCCTAACTGATATATTTATTTGAGAGTATCTCACCCTTTCTATTTCTCTCCCCATTTTAATATTATCCATTACATAAAAAAGAAAAAATTTATTGCAACACCATCAACTACTTCCGTGTATGTACATTGAAATCGGAAAACTACATATATAAAGTGAAAATGTGCAACTTAACCCTTATAAGACTCTTTTAGTTTAGCAAGATGTGCCTACTAGTCTTTCTTTGCAACCTCCTAGTCCTTTCTAGCAAAGGAAAGCATATGGCATTGATTCTCAAACTGAATGTGGAGGTCTTCTCCTTCTTCTAGAGAACTAGGAATTGGATTAATTTTCATCACCTTCTCATCATTAGCTAACTTTCTAGTTAAAGGGATAATCCTTGCACTTACCATATCTTTGAGCTAACCATACTACATTATTATCTTCTCCTTTTTCTCTTGCAGTAGAAAAAATGACCATGTAGATTCTCAATTGTTTCTCTTGTTGCTCCATCTACATCATTTACAAGATCATATGCACCTGAGGCCTAAGCAATTTTTGACTCAATTGAGTCCATTTGATCTTTGATGCTCCTTGTAGAATTAGGCCATTTCAAATAGAACTGAAACAAAACTTTAGCTTCTTCCAATCATTTCTTGACATCATCTAAGTTTCATTGCAACTTACCATGTATAGTACTACATCTATCAGAAACTTCTACTAATCTCTTTTCATTGAACTTCTTTTCCATTTCCTTCTCAATCATTTCTTCTAAACCAAAAAATTAAGATCCTTAAAGAATCAAGCAATAATTTTATTTTCTCCACACCAGATAAAGAATTATCAATAGTTATTTCGAGAATACCTTCTTGTAACACCTTCATTACTTCATCTACCAACTCTGGGCTCTTCTAATGTGTTTGTAGAATATCCTTCCTTGTAGAGGCATGAAATATTTCACCAAGTTGTAACTTCTATAAAGGGGAAATTTTATTCAGGTCCACCTGACCTTGTTGCATGGGAATTTACAGCAATTGTGTAAACACCACCAGTTGAAACTATAACTGTATGTCTATCAAATCTTTCAATGAATCTCTAGAAGCTCTAGAGGATTCACCACTAGTTTTAGCACCTTCTTCTTCCATCTTATCCTTCTCACCACTGCTAGAGAATTCTTAAAAATTCTTCTCTACTTCTATAGGCTTCTCACAATCCAGAGGAGACATGCTCTATTCTTCTTGTGCCTCAATCTTCTCTAGGAATTCTTGATTATCTTCTTTTTTCTTCTCAATTATATCTTTCTCCATATCTAGAGGGGGTATTCAATTTGAGCTTAATATTTCTAGGACACTCTACTTATCATCGTCCTTCTCTTTTTCAACAATATTGTCCACAACTAGAGAGGATTCATCTGTCACCATGTCTTCTTGTACATTCTCATCCATAGGCACATGCTCATGTTGTTTTGTAGTAGGCACATTATCTTCTAGGAAGGGTGTATTTTGTTGCATCTAATCTTCATTACTCGGAGGAGCTCCCAACCCTTTAACAAGATCTTCAACCTTTTCTAGTGTCTCTTTCCTCAACTTATCAATATCTACCTTTTATCTAGTCATAAGAGTGTTAACTCTTTGTTTTGTCTTGAATTTCCTTTTATACAACTTGGAAATCTTGTGTCTATCTTATTGAGATAGTAAATAACCAATTGTCTCCAAGGAAAATGCCTTTATATTTACATCCTATTCAATAGATTCTCATCTTCTTACAATAAAAACATTTTTTATATCATTAGGAAATTGATCTTATATCTTATCTAGGCCAGTATCCAATGTTACCATATACTTAATAATAGCCTCTTCTATTATTACCTTGTCTTCATTATTGACTTCTAAATACATCGCAACAGTATCCTTCAAAACTAAAAACTTTGCAATACTACTAAATAATGCATCTAACTCCAAGGGACTATGCTCCCTAACCGAAGGGGTCTTATCTTTCTTCTTTTCATTTCCCTTAGGATATTTTTCTTCAAAACTCTTTTCTCTTCTTTGAAAAAGAAAATATTTCTTTTCTTTTTCTACTTCTTCACTTTTTGTATCCACTATATCAACCTTGTCTTTTTTTGAACTGGAATCTTCTTGAGAGACTTGAGACTTCCTTTTCTAGAATAACTGGGGTCCTTCTTCTTCATCATCATCTTTACAAATAATGTACTTATCCCTAGTAGCCTTTCCTTTTTGTCTCCTCTTAGGAGTCTTATGCTGCTCAGGGGCACTAGATCTTTCTTTCTTCTTGGAACTCCCTACAAGCTTCATTCCGGAGGACCTAGGAGCAATAAGAGAGGGGGAAGAGGTCCTGGCTAACCTTATTATACTTGGAGAACCCTACAAAGAAATACTTGTGTCTTTGGAATTCTTTACAAAACCCTTGGGTGTGTTCACCATCTCTTCCAAAAATGATTTCATCTTCTCAATTCCCTTCTTTTCTAGGTTTTCTTGGGTGGATTTATCTGTATAAGTTCCAAACCTATCCACAACTTGATCTCTAGGCTCACTTAGCACAAATTCTACAAGTCTAGTAATTTTTTCTTTTGTCAATTCATATCTAAGCTTCAAAACACAAACAGTTATGGGTTCAACTTCTTCCATAAAGCACCAATCTCTACTAACCATAAATGTTATGTCACTCTTGTATTTCTTAACAAATTTTGTAGGTATCATTTTTCTTTCTTGCATTTTATCTTGAAATGTATTAAAGAAACCCCACAACATAGATTTATGGGTTTCTAGGTTTCCTAACCTTCTCAAATGATCTCTTATTTGAATGATAACTAGAATATTATCTAACCATATGATGTTATTTGTTCTAGGCACCTCTCTAACAAAGTAAAACAACAAGAATATAATTAGGGTACCATACCAAAAGGGGTACCTTGATTCTTGTCTTCTATAGATACTACATCAATTGCTATCTCAAGAGCTCACACAAATCTATGTCTTCACCTTCCTTCACTACCTGGTAAGTTCTATGAATTGTGGTGGCTGAAACTAAATTCTCTTTCTTTGTATAAAAGATCTTGTAGCCTATCACCATTGAAGCATACTTCACCATCAGGTTATCAATATCATTAGCCATTAGGCCATTTTTATCAAACTTTTCTCTAGTGAGATTCATTACCATTTCATTCTTTGCAACCTTCAATGTTAAAACTGGTCCACTAGAGCACAAACTAGTGATCACCCTAATTGCATCCTTGTTTATCATATGTGGCATGTCCAACCACATGAACTTGTGAATTTTGCTCAAGACATATTTTACCCGTTCATCCTCATAGAAAAAATTAGGGAAATTGTTCCACACATCCAATTTCTTCTCCATTAGACTCTCATACTCTAGTTTTAGCTCAAAGTCATATCTAGTCAACTCCTCCCAATATTTTTCCATCTTTAGATGATTATAATATTCCATATTTGTATGAATATAGATCCACACATCCTCTAAATGCATTATGCCATATGAAACCCTAAAGGATGCACCTTTAGGGTTAGTCTCCATAAATTTAATTGAGAGCTTCTTGAATTTAGGTCTTGGTCACTCAAGCACATCAATTACTTGAGGAGTAAAATTTTTGAACTTTCATAGAACTAGGGTTTGGAAGAAATTGATAAATACCTTGTGAATCTTTGTTAGTAAGATTTCAATAAATGCTTCAAATCATCTTTGCTCTACTCTCTAATTCAATTTATGAATGAATTTAACATATGCAAAATGACTTATAAACCCTTTTCAAGTGACCTAATATGCATTAATTGTAACAGATAAAGTTAGGTCGAAAAATCTTGCAAACCCACACTGTGTTGTCACAAGAACCTTCAATCATTCCACAAATTTTTGGAACAAGATATTTCACACTAGATATGCCACAATAGACCAAGCACAACAACTTACACATGTACCAATATGTTGAAGACATCAACATCTCACCTTTGATAGGGGGTTGGAAATTTTTTGCTAAAACTCCCCTTGAGTCAAAGCTCTTTATCTAGTTTCTAGAGGAAACATCTACACCAGGAGTTGGCATAGACTCATTCTTCGCCTAATTCTCTTCCCTTTTCTTCTAGATCTTGTTCATTTCCTTTTTCATCTCAATCATATCAATCTTCTTCTGTGAAGTAGAAGGTTTAACATTCTTTCTTCTACAAAACTTATCTATGTGTCTTGGCTTACCGCATTTGTGACATATGACACCTTTTTGCTAAACAAACTTATTTTTTTCCATTTTAGATTTGTATTCAAAATCCTTATACCCAAATCCATTACATGTATAATAGTAACCATTGAATGATTCAAACATCTGTAAGGAAAAACAAGGAGTGCAACTAGTGAAAACTCCATACAGTAGTCCCTCTAGTAACTTTCATTTCGATTAGGTTGCCTCAAAGACACATACAACTATGTCCAAATGCGGAACAAACACAGTTCATTTCCTACATTGATCCATCTGAGAGAAACACATGTAAATTCAACAACAAGCATTCACAGATTCTACTACACAAACCCATAGACATGAAAGATGAAACAAAAAATCAGAACACAAAGATTTACGTGGGGAAAATCCTTTCGGATAAAAAACCCCACACTCCAAAGATCGAGCCATTGTATTATTCAGCAACATGATGGTTACAATACAAATTCAGGCTCATAGCCTCTTCAGAGATTCATCTTGTTCATTCTGGAAACAACTGGTAACAACAAATTTCCTTGTACAGTTTTTGATCACCCTCTCAAACTAAATGATCTTCACACTGTTCCAATACCATCACATATACAATGCAGATCAACATAAGAGAAATCAAACCAAATTCATGATCAGAAGCTCTCTCTTCTCCTCTGTTCCGGCCTCAAGGTCTCTTGGCCTTACAACCAGCCTCTCGACCTTCACATCTCGTCAGTTCTTCTATTCACCTGTTACGGCCTCATGGCTTCAGCTATCCAGCCAGCCACACAACCTTCACATCTATTCGCTCTGTTTTCTTCTCTTCGGCTTCGGCTTTATGAAACGGTTTTGTTCCAACTTTCGGATCACAAGTGTCAAATCATCTAGCTCATAAACGATTCACATTCTGATTTCTCTGATTTGTCCACGATGCTCCACATAGGATGGTCAATCTAGTCAAGGGTGTTCAACTTTGTTGGTATATCGGTGAGACACTCACAGTGTCTCCCCGATGCCACAAAGTCTCTCTATCGACATTGGCTTTAAGTCTCCAGCAGTCAGCAAGACAATAAAGAAGTTATACCGAAACCATCGATGTTCATTTTGATCCTATCGACAAAGGTTTCCCTTATCGGCGAGACTCATATCAAAATCACAAGTCATATCGATCAAACATTCCATCGGCAAGACACTTCATTCTCGCCAAGACCCCATGTCGAGTTCACAAGTCACACCGATGAGGTTTCCATTCGGTGAGACATTCGCTTTTTAGAGAGACTCGTATCAAATTCTTCAGTCACAGTGATGAGTTATTCCTTTCGGCAAGACATGTCGATCTCGCCAAGACTTTCTGCCTACAACCTTATGTTACTCCGAAGCCTTTCACCTATCAACAAGACCTCCATGGTTTCAGTGAGATGTCATACTGCAACAAAGCTTCCACCGAAAGTCATACTGTCGAAAAGACTCGTGTCTATCGCCGTGACGTTTCACCGAGCTCCATCATGTCTTACCGAGTCAGCAAGACTTAAGCCCTTCACCAAGACGTTTCTCCGAGCGCCCAAAGTTAACCCGAAGACTTCTGTCAGTGTGACTTATGACTTTCACTAAGACTTCCCAGCGAAGTCTTTTGTCACCACGAAGACTATGTGACATCTCCCATCGGTGTGACCTTTCATACTCCCAGAGACATATTATCGAAACCCTTGAGTTACACCGATGACCACAGGTGTATATCTATCGGCCAGACTTCCCGAGTCGGTATGAGACATACCGACTGTCCAAGACTCTTCCCGACACTGCTTGTCACCCAGAGTCACACCGATATCCGATAGCCACCAACTGTCAGCCAGAGGTCTCCACTTGGCAGAAGGTTACATCGAAGGCCACAAGTCACAGTGACATCACCAGTCAGCAAGACAGAAGCATTGTCTTGGCGACATGAGCAAAACACAAGGTTACACCTTCTAGTCGGCTAGACAACTTGAATGTCATAGCGACCATGCTTTCTCAAAGGTTTCAACCTGTGAGATTGAGGCATATTTTCCAACAACATCATACCATTATTGTATCCATTCATCATCCCACTTCTACATTCAGTAGCCTTATGACCAAATCTATTGCATGTAAAGAACTGACCAGAAAATGATTGAACATTTTGATTCATTATGCTTATACATTCTACATTCTTCAGGTTTTGAACTTGTTTGACATTGCTCTTCTTATCTCTAGTATTTCTTTGTTCATTGTTCTTCTTTTCTGCATAGTTGGGAGTTTTATTTTCTTTTTAAATTTCTCCTCTTTCAAACCCTAGTCCTTCTTTGTACTTTGAATATTTTTTACTAGCATGTATATCATTAAGCAAGGTGGAGTCTTTCTTGAATATTTTCTTTCTCCAAATCTTTCTTTCTTCTTCAAGATTTGAACATTTTGTAGATTTCTTTCAATTTGGCATTTAGGAAGTCTTCAACTCTTTTTCCTTCTTCAACTTGCACTTTAAGATTAGCAATTGTTTCATTTGATTGTTTGAGCTGCTCACTTTTTTCCTCAAGTCTCTCTTTAACTTTCTTGATTTGATCCCTCAACTTCTTGATTCACTCATCTGCTTGCTTAATATCTTCTTTCATATCTCTATTATCACATTTTGCTTTATCAAGATCATCAAGGGCTGATTTGAGTCCTCCTTCCATATCAACTTCATAGTCTTCTTCAGTAAACCCTTCAAGGATAATATCTTTTGAAGGAATAGGATACTTCCTTGTAGCAATGTGTTCAACCTCTAAGATCTACCTTAGTGATCAATCCAATAGAAGGAACTAGGCTCTGATACCAATTGTTGAACAATCAAAATACTGAGAGGGGGGTGAATCAATAGCCACTAAAATTCACTAACATCATTAACATAAATATATATTCAAAGAATTACATTAAACTTGTAGTAATAGAAAGGAACAACTAAAGCATGCATCAATGAACACAAGAACACTAGATTTAAATAGAAAACCCTTAAAAGGGAAA
This sequence comes from Sequoia sempervirens, assembly GCA_007258455.2. Taxonomy (NCBI): domain Eukaryota; kingdom Viridiplantae; phylum Streptophyta; class Pinopsida; order Cupressales; family Cupressaceae; genus Sequoia; species Sequoia sempervirens. The sequence continues at coordinate 58,672 of VDFB02291794.1, forward strand.
AACCATAGTGAGGATTAGCTCACAATATATTATAACCAATTACAATGGATTTATAAAATGATGGACTCACTATCTAGAAAGAATGGCTCAGTGCCAAGGGCTCACTTCCTAGAATAGAAAAAGATAGAAGAAACAATGGCTCATTGTCAAAGATGAACTACTAACAATGCATCTACAACGTGCTAAAATTATAGTTCTAATTAAGCATAGAAAACTAACTTAACACACTTTAGACTTCACCACTATCACCCTTTGCACTTCACTCTACGTCATATCTTGCAAACAAACTCTTGAAAAAAATCAATTCTTCCTTTGCATAATGAATTAACCTTGTATATATACATATATCTACTGTAAACACCCAAATCATCAATTAAGTCAGCCCAATTAGATGAAACGTGAAACCTCATAACTTATCAGCACAAAAATCCAACAAAAATTATTTTCCAAATAAACCAAAACATGTACAACATGAAAATAGGTTGGCATGACTTATAATCACTCCCATAAATCCACTCCATACATAACTTAACACTTCCTGATCCCAAAACCCTTAGGTCGGCAACACATAACAAAACTAGTGAAGCCAAAATTGAATGAACCAACTGTTCATTCACAAATCAACACAAGAACCACCAAACCACTTGCCACTTGGAGTAAATACACCTCTGACACCTTCCAACACTTCCTCAAAACCACATAGAATAATATTAATTTGTGGTGGAATGCAGAGCATTCCAATCACACACTCTGTACCAGTCACTCTATCATTACTAAGCCTGATACTTTGTCACTAATGTCTTTGGTTATGGAAGAAATACAACCTTGAAACCTTGGATATAAACACCTTCAACACATGCCATCAACACCTCAAAACGACATGACAAGATTCTACATAGTAGAGCAATGCAAACCACAAAATTGTTCCTTAGATCACTAAACATGCACACTAGGACCTAGTCAATTCTCCAAAACACTTGGTCTTCTCCAGACCAACACTTCTAGATTTCTACAATGGGTTTCCATCAATGACAACACCATATACCAACATGCTCATGTTGCCAACAAATTCTTGAGTCAGTAGCACTTTATAAAAGAATTCTTGTGCTTTTGGATTTTATCCACCCCCATTTTAACCATTTTTTCTTTTTGGTTTTTACAAGTTCCTAGTTTTTTTTTGTCCACTAACAATTTTTCTTATCATTTTCATATTTTCACTCTTATTTTTAAATTCTTGTCACTTTTTTTTGAAGGATTTTACAAAAATATTATTGTTATTTGTAGGATTTTTGGTTCAATTCCTCTATTAGCTAAATTAACACCTTTTTCATTAGTCACTAGAGTTCCAAAGTGATGCATCCACTTGAAAAAACTCACAATCTTTTCATTATTTTAGGGATTTTTCCTCTTATCTTTTTTGGTTTCTCTAATTTTCCTAACATGTTTCCATCATTTTCCTTTCATTATTGCTTCTATTTTTTTTCTATTTTTTTTCCTTTTCATAAATTTTTATTGACATTGGTCTTGAAGTCTACAAAATCCTCTAAATAAACACTTTAATAGTTTGGTACCTCCATAATTCAATGCCTACAAAGTTTGTCATTAATTTTGGTAAATTTAAGTAACTCATTAAACTATAATAATTCAATATTTTTATTTTAAATCGTCACCTACACTAATCATTGCCTATATTTTAATTTGGTTTTTGAGCCCTATTAACTATAATTTCATCCTTTTATCTTGATTTTTGAAGCTAATAGCTTTTGTAACTTGCTAGACACTAACAAATTTGTGTAGGAAATAATGCTAACCAAGTACCTTCCTAGAAACTACTTGTGGCTTTGTAGGATGTGTAGAAGACCATATTTATAGACCCTTTTATTTTTTGTGTGTTTTGTTTATTGTTTTTTTAATCATATTTAAATTTGGGTATTAAAACTAACTACACATTTGGATTTGGTTTCTAAAATTTACACATATTTTAGTATTAAAGTAGCACTTGTGTATTGTTGGAGTAAATAGGTGTTTTACCTATCTAGGCCATTTTTACATATTAAGTCCACTTACGTCCTAGGAGGGAATCTTTCTAGTTAGTGTTAGTTGTCACTAGATCTTATCTTATATTTTTGTATTTAATGCTTGTGTCCTAAGTCATTTAATATTTTTTGAGGTAGTTGTCTCATTGTACATGATCAAGACACATGTTAAGATCTTGTCTAATCCTATCTAACAACTTGCCTTTATAATCAAGGCATCATATGTACATCAAATAATTCAATTTGGAATATTGCATTTATAATCATAACATGATATTTCTACTATTTATCTCTTGTGGAAGTTAATTTTGTCTTGCAAGGTGATCTTGGGGTGTTGAGGAGATCACCATAAACTCCTACATGGTATCAGAGCTTCAGTGCTATAAACTTGTTCCCATATTTGAGGGACCAATATTGGCATGAAGATTTTGGTGGGTGTGAGAAGAGGCTTCAAGGACCTCACCATTAAATCTATGGCATTAGATAAAGTCAGGGTTTCTTTTTGTTTCATCAAATTTTATCATATTTTATCTAATTTACAAGGGTTTCAAGTTGGGCAAGGGTTACCAGATCCAAGAGGTAGCTAAATTTTTAGAGCAATTTGGGTCAAAATCACCCATGTCATTGTATTTGAAAGGCCCAAAAACCCCATGATCGACTGTCAAATTGTAAAAAATATGAGCACTTCACTCAAGGCTTGAGGAAAAACATTTCCCTCTTTAGTTCGTACAGGTGTATGACTGCATCATAATTGTAGTCAGTATAAATCATTTTCATAGGTGAAATAAAATTTTCTTTTCGATTAGGAATATATATATATATATATATATATATTTTAAAAATAAATATTTCAATTTTTTATTTAAAATAAAAATATATATATATTTTTAATTTTGTGGAGTACATACTATAGTCCATAGGATATACCCTATCCTATCTTAAGGGTATAAAGACCTTGCACTAGGCACCAAGTGGTGCAAGAAAAGGCCCCACCACTAAACACCTATAGGAACCCCTCTCATACCATCCAAAAATATCCAGTTAATAAAACTGATGTCAACATTTATTAAAATCAATGAACAAAGCATATTCCAACCACAACCTCAAAGATTTTGATGTTAGTAAAGGAAGATTCTAGTATATTCCATCAAACAACATATATCAATAGTCATGGGAATATTCCACTTGTGATGGCCAAGTGGACATCAAAATTAATCCCATCAACGGCTAACATTAGCACTATGACAGTATCCATCAAATAATTTTTCCCCCCTCTCTATTGATAGATTTGATTTTGTACTCTAACTTTGGAGGCCCATAACTTGGACATCAAAACTCCTTTTTCCAAGATTTTTTTTCTGATTTGAGGTAGAATTATGTTCTCTTCTGAGTGGTATAATTGGTTTTTGATTTTGGGGTCTAGTTTTTCTAAAAATTGTAGATTCCCACAGGTGTTGTAGAGTCATTCTCATGTTGGGAACTTTTGGGGATTTTTTCTTGCTCCTATAATAACATTTTTGGGTTTTTTTTAAAGTTTACAAATTTCATGTACTTTCTAGTGGTATAATCACATTGATCTCATCTTTTGTAAAAAAAATTACTTTGATCTTTGTGGCCAGATTTAGCATATGTATGCACTAATATCAAGTCCACTTCCTTGTTTTTTGGTATCACTTTTAATAAAATTAATTATAAAGTGCCAAAAATCATATATCATTGGGGGTATATTGATTGAGTAATTTGTGGGGGGGGGGGGGGTAATCTTGCAATGGTTGGTTGCTTTCTTTTTCTTTTTGTGTGTTCTTGCAATGGGGGAATCTCAAATTGAACTCCTAACTCCATACAACTATGCTTCATCGAGAAAATTAATATGTAATGATCTCATGGGGAAGGGTCTTATAAGCTATCTAAAAGAAACTATCTCTCAACCTACTAATTATAAGTAATTGACACAATGGGAAATTTCTTGTGAGAAAAGACTTAGATGCATATGTTCGTTAGTCTCATTTGATTTACAATTTCATGTTGAATCATGCAAAACACCTAGAGATGCTTGAGAGACTCTTGAGAAATTATATGATAAAACTGATAATATTAGGGATATTAGGGTCAGTGTAGGATCATGGGGGTCCAAACTAGGCCCTTAAGTGGCAATAAAAATTCATAAAAAAAAAGTTAGGAAACTTGACATAAAAAATTGAATAGGTTATTAACATAATTTGAAAAATATGTAAGAAAAGAATTTGCAGAAAATTGAATGTAGTTTCTAAGATACTAGTCCTTTTTTAGAAAAAAGTAAATCTATTTGGTGAAAATTTGAAATTTCAATGCAGTAGTACTAAATTTTTTAGGAAAAAAATAAAAAGCAATTGTATGTTTGACCAACCTAAGTACAAGAAAAAAATAATATATTTCTTTGAAACTTTCAATATAAGTAGAGGAAACATGCCCAAATGTGCCACAATTTTTTATAATTTTTTTGCAACAGAATAATTTTCTATTAGAAATTTTAAAAAATATTAAAACTTGTTTGTTTGGAAATTTTTAAAAATATTAAAACTTGTTTGTCAGACCACCATAACTTGGTCAAAAATTTATGAAATTCATTTTTTCTTTTTCTTTTTTATATTATGGGAAGCATTGAATGTGCCACATCTTTTAGATTCAAAAGACTTGAAATCATTTGAGAACTATAGATGTTTTTCAATCAACCTATCAATTAGGACTTTAGTCAGAATGCATGTAGAAAATCAATAAAAAATATCTATTTAATTCCAAATAAGGAATAGCTTATATTGGTGGAAAGTTGACAATTTTATCAATAAACCCTTTTTGTTTCATCAAATTTGGATAAAAAATGTCGTCAGCCACTTTTTGGTCATATTGCCACTTTTTGGACCCTCATGATCCTACACTCACCCATTAGATTGATAATGGTTTAATGAATCTTGATCCTAATTTTTTTAACCACATCCAAAAGTATATCTCCAAGATCAAACAACTACAAACACAGTAAAATGATTTCAAATTTGATAAGGAGGATTTACAAACTATTTTACATGTGTTACCAAAGCTTGGTCTTGAGTATTCAGTGTTTGTTTCTAGATTTTACACCCATTGAATTTATATGGGAGCTCATATGTTGATCCTAAGTTTGATGACTTAAAAAATCTCCTAATCCAAGAGGATGCAAAGTTAATGCAAATGGGTCTAATCAAGTCTTCCAAGTCACAAGAATTGTTGGCTAGTGAGTCAAAGGTACAAAAAGAATCAAGGAATTATACAAAGAAGCAAAAGAAGAGAAATAACAAGCCACCTAATTGATGTGAATCCTCTCCCTCAAAAGGGGAATTATCTAAGAAGGAGAGGCCTACTTGTGCATATTGCAATAAATTAGGGAATGATGAAAATCAATGTTATTCAAAAGAAATTGATGAGTTGAACCATCTTCTTAAGAAGGCTCAAATCAATTATTCTTCAGCATAAAAGGTTTCATCATTTTCTTCTTCATCAAAGTTTGATAAATTCAAGGGGTAAGCACTTGTTTTAGTTGTAAATTCTAAGTTAGAGAGGTGGCTAGAGAATATTTTTGCTTCATTTGATACTTGTTCATCCCAACACACCCTGATGGCTAATGAAACATATATGTGTATTTGTGGGAAGGTATCCATTGACATGGATGATATATTATTTAATTATTTTCTTTTTGTGCCTTCATTTTCAACCAATATCATTTCTATCTATTAGTCACACATGGTAGAGCAGGAAAGAGTATTGAGTTGACACAAGATTTTCTCATAATCCAAGATTTACATAGTAGAGATATATTTGCAGTTGGGGAGGTAATCACCAATATCGTATCTACACCTCACATTTTTCTCCTAATGATCGGTAGATGTTCACATTGAAGCATCTTGTGTGGAAATTTTTAATGAGATTCAATATGGTCATTTGAATCTTGGAATACTTTCATCTTTTGAGGTTCAAGTGACATGTGTTGATATTCCATCTCCTTCATCTACTATTGTACCTGAGGATGCTTGTGATTCCATAGTTTTCTCTACTTGTGATTGAATGTAGTAGGCCTTTCATCATCTTCCAAAGATGACTACATGGGATGAATACTTGACACAAATTGTTGACCTTTAATTTGTAGTCATGTAAGTTATATTTGGGAGACATCATTGTTTGCATTCATCTTCTCTTTGATGAAATATGATCCTTCTTCAATTGTTGTGAGGGAACAATTTGAATCTCTTTTTCATTCTTTACATGATCATCCTTTGCAGTTTTACATGAGTGTGTATTCTCTTGGACAACATTTGGAGGAGGCTTCTTTTTCTTTAGAAGAGGTATATTTGTCTTTGGATTGTGTTCTACAATCATTTATAGGAGATTCTAGATTATCTTCTTCGACAATGTGGCCTAGAATGCTTTTTTGAAGGAGGACATATTTTAGCATCAACATGGAGAAACTTGATAATTCTTCAAATACCTCACACAATATTTCTTCTCGCATCTTCCTTTCAAGAATGGGAAGACATCTTGCATACCATCTTGGTCTTGTTTCTTCCCAAGTGGAGGAATGTTGTTTGATTCTCTTGGATCATCTTCAACATTAATTGTTAATAATATAACATCTTTGTAGGAAACACTACATTGATTGGGGGTTGCATGGTATCTCTTCTCTTAAGGGGGGTATTTTTCCTCATATGGGGTTTTTTCCTTCTCATTTATCATTGAGAGCATTTTATTTTCATCTCTTTTGGGGAGGAGTTTTTTCCCATTGGTTTTTTATCCTTTTCTCCATTTTTAAGAGATTGCATTTGCATATGTACATAGGTACCTAACATGGGTAAATTTCAAAAGCATCATTGTAACTTCAAATGTGTTGAAATACGTCAAATGCATCACTGTAAGTTCTAAAACCTACAAAATAGAGAGATCAAATGCATTGAATTGGATTCAAAAGTGTCATTGTGGGCTAGAAAAGAATAATCATACTATTGAAAGCATCAATCTATGTGTCAAATGAGTCAAACTAAAGTCAAAAGCATCATTTTGGGTTCAAATACGTCATTGTAACCTATAACCTAAAAATCTCAAGAAACTCAATTGAATGTTAAATCAAGGACATGGGTCCCACCACACATGTCATAATGTGAACAATAATATTTCAAAACAATCAAAGGATTAAATGAAAATAATAAATCAAATCAATAAACCCTAATCCAATGATCGAATAAACATATTACCAATGAAGCATGTGCACAATTCAAATGAAAGTAATCAAAAGTACGTAAATCAAATCAAACTAATCTAATCTAATTTACCTCACTTGAAAAACACCTAGACTTGTAGTCCATTGTAAAGTATAATAATTATTCCTTTTAAGTATGTATGTGGATTGCTTGAATCAACTTAGCATAACCTTTTTTTGCAAAAGCAATATGTAAAATGAGTAGAGTTTAGTTGTTGAATCAAGGAGAGAATAAATGATCAAAGGTTGTTTGATTTATAGGTTTTTAGGATATTGGATCAACAGTGTGAGATATAAAATCAAATTGATGGACGAGGATTGATGAGAGATTAGGATTGAAGGGAAGCTGGGTGAGCAAAAACAACTTCCTACACTAATCTAATCAAGAGAGAGTTACAAAAATTTCATTTTTAACACCTTTAACAGTTGAAACTAGAGAAACACATAAAGATTAATGGAAATAGAATGGAAACAATGCACAAAAACAGTGACACCAAATATATCATGGGGAAAACCCTTTCAAGTAAAAAACCCCACCCTCCAAAAGCACAATACTTCTCTATTATATCAAATAATGATTACAATGTTTCTCCAAGTACAAAGATTCTACACAAGTGCTTCAACACAAACACCTGTTCTAGAGTGATATCGACAACACTTCATTACCTGCAAAACAAACTATGCATTCTACAACTCAAGACACTCAATAAATAGAGTGATAAAAGCTTCAAGAAGCATCTAGAACATGAGGGATGTGCAAATCCAAAAGGTACAATATTCAACACCTTAGACATGCATTTGGACACATGTACAACAATCCCTTACACCCTTACACTTGTCAAATATGCATATAGTATTTTTCCAAGCTTGGACACCTAGAATATGCTAAAAATAGACTATGACAGATGCCTTACACATCTTACAACTTTCATAGAGTCTATCATAGCTGAGAGAACTTATAGCTGTAAGAGAATCTATCACAACTGGCTAAAAATAGTTGATTCTCTTACATCCTATCATAACCCAACTTGGATGCCAACTTTCACCCATGCATTCAAAGATTTCTTATGATGCGTCATATAATATGTCATATGTCATAGATTCCAAAGTGGTACACCTATGTCCACTTGGGATGATGATGTGTCATCCAGTCACCTCCAACGAGGATGCCACCTAGTCGGTGGGTCCCAATTAATGACATGGCACCATAAGAAATTAAATAATATAAATAAATACATTAAATTACAACAATTAAATCAATGTTAAGACTCTAAGGTTGAGAGACCTTAATCCCAACATTCTCCCACTTGTCAAAGACCTATTGATGATGTTTTTTGCACAACAACAACTCAAACAGAATATGATATCCTATCTCACTTGAAAGGTAAATCTCTATCAGCAAGCCTCGAGAGATAACCCCAAGGTCTCTAATGTCAGGTCTTGACAATGCATAAACAACTCAGTGATAAATGTGAAAATGCTGGTAATCACAATGGGACCTTACTACAAGCAAAATACTGAATCAATTTTATCATATCTAACAATTTGATGATACTTCAATCCTAGATCTAACCCAATAATCAAAGAAATAACAAAAGATAAGGGTTTCAAAGAGATTTATAAACTTGATACTAAACCTAACATTAACAATGAAAATGCCCAACACTCGAAATGGACCAATCCTTCAAAACTGATTTCCACTTGACCCAGATGGATCTGCAACCTCACGGAAAATAGTGCAATCTTCTAAGGTGTTAAGATTTTCAAATCATGAACATTCATTCAAACAACCCTATTGCAATTGAAATGAACAAATCCTCACAATCGAACTAAGCACAATGAATATGAAGTCCAGGCTAACTTTGCAAAGCAACTAACAATCAGTTGGTTGCAAAAAGTATGGACTAATGGATTGCTGCAACACTTTGAGTATAAAATCACAAACATTATTGAATCGAATCTAATCTAAATATTAACCTCCTCAAAGCAATTTTAAAGATGGAATAACAAGAACCATGCAAGACAAGAGAATACAAGTATGGTACCAAATCACAATGTCATTACTTGCATTCGAATTATCCACTGTAGCAACAATTCTAGCTTTCTATTACAATATTTGCTTGAGAACAACTACTTGCTAACTTGCTCTACTTGATTCAATTCTAACTATCTCTACTCTATTCTACTTCTATCTTCTAACCCCTTTCAAATGAGGTGAAATTCCCAATATATAGAATCCCCCCAGAAAAACCTGTCGGCCCAGCAAGAGCTTCGCAACATTAATTGGGCACCACCGACCAGCCAAGAGAAAGTCAGAATGGAACGAAGGAATGCATTAAATGCGTGAACTACACCCAGGTCAGCCCGAGATTCCCAATGTAGCTCGGACCAATGCAGGGCATGATAATGGGGAAGCACAAATCTTGATGCAGCTGGGCATTAATTTCCTTCCCCTTTGTCTCTATTCCGATCCGGCCCTTCATGGACTTTCGAGAGTGCCTCATCCAAGTTGGCCATAGGTGGTAACAGAAAAACCCTAAGTCATCTTTCAATTGATGCAATTTCTTCTCTTGACCATTTGACCGACTTATCCCAATCCACCTTATATGTCATATATTTATCAATAACTGCAAGGTAGGTGGCCGCATCATCCAACTGGTGCTCAGAAATAGAATCATCATTATTTGGTGCATAAACATCATGCCACCACTTCCTCAAATGTTCCAAGCTCAAGTACTTGGGCGCGATCTTCCTTCTTCCCATCATAATTTCAAAGAAGGCAATGGATCCATTGTAAACACCGGCTAGGGTATCATCAATCTGCCTCCTTTGTAAATCTTCTTCAATACTTTCTGCCTAATCTGCAATGCCTCATACCACTCCCATGGTTCGGCAGCTCTGGAGGAAGGAAGAATCCCATCACTTACCAACCTATCCTAGGTGTGTTCCATGATAGTTCTGGTTTTCTGCAGCAAAAGATCCATGTCTTCCCTATCATGCGCCAACACTGCCTTCAACCAATCAGTTGCCATGATAGTATCCTTTCCAGTTGACAAAATCTCCTTGATAGCCTCATCACCCTTTATTTGCACCCCTTTCAGCCAATTTGCAGTGGCAACAGTGGAAGCTTTCATCTTTTCTAGCTCGGTGATGGTCTCTTGTGGTAGAGGATTTACAGTAGAAGAAGAAGGGTTAATGGACTGCAATGGTTTCATCAAGTCTTCCAAGAATTTCCTGAGATTTTCATTTTCTTTCTTTAGCTCCTGCTTGGTCTTCATTTCCTTCCTCAATCTACCCACAATAACTGCACTAGAACCTTCATAATCTTCAATGTCCAATTCGACTGATGTAGGCTCTAGATTGAAATTTTGAATATTGTAATCCTTTCCAACCACATCATCTCTGTTTCTATCTGGAGCGGGGGTTGCAATGTGAACAACCCTATTATGAGCTTCATCTCTTTCAATCCTCGAGATCACCCTAGCCTTCTTCTTACCTTTATCTTTTCCAATTTTGGCTAGTAGTGCATCCCAATTCGGTGGACTATCTTCCACAACAACATGTTTTCTCTTTATCTCTCTGTCGAACCAACCAGGGACAGTGGATTCCAATTGCACCTCACTTCGTTCCTCCTCCTACTGATCCTTAGGTGCCTCCTCACTCACATTTTGCCTCTCAAGGGTTTCATCTGTCTTAATTTCTTCCTCTTGTTCAGGTGATGGATCCTTCACTATTTCTTCTTTGCTTGGAGGGACTTCTTCAGTTCTAACAGGGGAATCTGCATATGCAACCAAAGGGGACTGCATTATCTTTTCAATTTCTACCTCTGCACTATGAAGATCACCTTCATGAAACTCCTCTCCCTCAGTATTTGGATGGTCTTTAACATCCTCTGACTCACTAGGCTTTCCTTGAGCTCCATGAGCGGAAGGTACATCATCATGTTGTTCCTCATGAGAAACCACCGGATGGAGATCTGCCCTAGGCACACCGTCCCTGGGAGAAGGAGTCCTAGACCTCCTTGTATACACCCTGGACTTCTCCTCCGAACTTTCAACATTTACCACTGGTGGGGCAACTTCTTCCTCCCCAACCTTGGAGCTTGCCTTCTCTGACAATTTCATGATTCTTCTCCTTTTGGGCACTGACACATTGACCTCAGGACCCTAATTTTCAGTCCCTTTATGCTCAAACTTCCTAATCCTTGTTCTCTACTTGGCCTTTGGTTTTCTCTATTTTTCTGCTTCCTGGGCCTCTGTTTCTTGAACACCTTTTATCTTGATTTTGAAAGGAGAATCCAACTTACCCTTGCCCTTAGGATCCTGCTCGGTAGATTCTTTAGAGGTGGAGTGGGGATCCAAATCTCCCATTAGCGCATAGGTGCATTGTACACCATTATTTTCCAGCTCCCGTAGCTTATGCTTTAGCCACATCCTAGTAAATTTGATAACTGGATGCACTAGTTATTTCAATTTTGTCTTTTCCTCCTCTAACCAATCCACATCACCAATTGGTATGTCTTTTATTACCTCATAAGCATGATCCTGGATCAAGTTTCCATCGTCTTCCAATTGATCGGGAACTACCTTTACATTATACAAACATACTGCATCCACTCGAAGCCGAGAGAATTTATTCTTTCTGACCTCATACTCATCACTACAATTGGCCCAATAGTCTTCTAGATCAACCCTATGGCAATACTCTTTGCTGGCATTCTTTTGGGCCTCTCCTGTAATATCAAACCTTGATCTCTTAGAATGAAAAGACAGACTGAGGGTATTCATTTCTTCCTCTAAAGCCTGGGCAGAAATAATGGAAGGACACGCTTCTCCAGTGCCAATCCTTAGGGGAAAATCTCCACCAAATCCTATCTTGTGTTTGTCTTTCTTGACAATAGCATCAAAGTCACAAATTTGTCTAGTTTCTTCCAACAATATAATGTGATTAGTGGGATACCTTGGAAGTCTGTATGGGGCCCTTTGGCAGCCATCAATCTGAATGTAGGAGAAAGTTGGGAACTGAATAAACCAAGCCCCATATTTCTTGATGAGCTCCTTTGCTAGGTCTGAAATCCTGACATGCTCTGCTTCTTGAAGCATTTTGGTGATATACATGGTAAATGCATCATTTTCCCTCCTATAGTTTGATCTTCCCAAATGCAATTGAGGGAAAACTTCATAAATAACATCTTGTCCGAAAATTCCCTTTATATCCAATCCTTTGTAGGGATGGAATCTTGCAAGTGCATAGAATAGATATGAAGTGATTATGAAAGTCTTGGTCTGCAACACATTGGATAACTATTTATGGAGTACTCTACTAATCAAACTAGCCCAATGATAATCAATCAAGTCTTGCTCCATCCTCACAATGGCATGGCACATCCAATTCTCAAACACTTCTGCATTCCTCAATCCAACCACCCTGCTGAGTAATGTAATAGCATCATAGTACTCCTTCTTGAACTTTTCCCTGAATAGCTGCTTGGGTAGTTTGGAATAGTGTGAATTAGGCTTTTCCAGCCAAGAGTTGATGAATTGCTGAGATTTAATAGTTTGCTCCTTGTAGAATTCTGTGGCGGACCCCATGTCGAATGCCACCATGTGAGATATGTCTAGCATATCAAAAGTCTGAGCAATAGAAATAGGGTTGAGGTTTGCTATCACTCTCCCTTGAGGACTGATAATCCTTTGTGTACCCTAGTCGTAATGTCTGGCACACTCAAGGACAAGCTCATAACACTACACCATTGAAGGGAAACCGTCCACATGTGCCAAACCTGACTCCTTCATCCTTCTGGCCACCAAAGGAAGATCTTTAGCCGCCATTCTTTCTTTGAACTCTTCGTAGTCCCATTGTCCAACGTTTGTATCAGTCACCTCAGACCAGATCGATGTTAATTTTCTCTCAGGAATCTTGCTCTTAACATCCATTTTGATCCTTTCTGCTTCAGACACAGAGGATCCCTCTGCTACCTTACTAGATTCGACCTGCATCTATCAAGAAAACCATAATAAAAACCACAGGAGAGCAAAGTTAATTCATCAATACATCATTAGAATGAATCTCATATAGCCAGAGTGTTATTAAATCTCATATAAAATGCTTTTGATAAACTTCAGGTTTCAGAACCATCTGGGGAATCTGAGCCAGGGAGGAATTTCGAGAAATTCCAGACCGATCGGATTCCAACAGAATAACCATGAAACACCTACTTAACCATTAAACCTGATCATGATCAATCAATAAATTACACAGGAAATCCAAATATGACATGAAATAATCATTAAATGTATCACAAATCATAAACAAATCCAATTATCTCACGTTCCTTTATATTTCATCAGATTTCGAGAAAATTTGTGAGGGACGGATTTCCACGAAGAACGAGCCAGATTGCAGACTTCGGAAAATCAGAGAGACACCGGATTTTGGAGAAATCTGGACTCAACGGAAATTCGCGGATAAGGAAAAACTCTGAACCAATCGGTGCAAAAGCATGTACTTCGGCCAAACAAATTTCATTCAGAATGAGGTCACACCGAGTGGGGCATGTCTTGCCGACCAACGATATAGCAAACATATCGATATGACCAAAGGGTAGTCGGGGTAGGGTCCTGGCAAATCTTTTTTGTCTCACCGACTTTTAGGGTCTAAGCAAACACTTTGGCCAGACTAAATTTTTTTTGATATGAGGTCTCAGCGAAGTTGCGGTGTCTGCCATCTCACTCAGAAGTCTTGGTGACTTCTGGGAGGTCACACCGAAGGTGGATGTCATTGGATAGATTTCGCTAAAATTAGATGGTTTTGGTGTAACGTCTCGCCGACTAGGGGGAGTCTCATCGAAGCAAATGGATGTTTCAGCGATAGGTTTAGAATTCAGCTAGAGGTCTTGTCGACCATGTAATGTTTCACTAACATAAAGTCCCATCAGTATAACCTCTGGCCGACAACATGTGGTCTCCCCGAAAGAAGATCGAAGCTTGCCAAGAAAGGAAGGCTTCGTCATGAAGTCTCGGCAACCGCTGGTAGTCTCAGCAAAAGCAAAGGTCTCAGCAAGAGTTGTGAGCTTGCCGAAAGGTCTCACCGAAGGATGGAGGTCTCAGTGAAAGCGAAGAATATTGGTATGACCAATGGAGCCCGCTATGACCTCTTGTCGATGAACGTTTGTCTTGTCAATGGTGTATATGATAGCTATAATTTTATTGCACCTCACCAAATTTTGGGAAAATCCACCCGAGATGGATTACCCGAAGGGACGAGAAATCCCGAACTGAGGCCAAAAGCTGGATTGCGACATGAAATCGCGATTTCACACACAACATCTCATAAATCATGAATTTCAACGATTTAAGCTTGGGGAAAGTTATGCATGGACCTTCAAAAGATTTTCTTTACGTTCTAGGCCCGTTTGAGAGCAAACTAAAGATGAATGGTGATGCCCTAGGTTTAAACCCTATACATCCGCCATTAGCGCACAGGTGAGCTCAGAATTCAGTTGTTTCAACTACTAAGTCATTACTAGGGTTTACTAATTACTCTCAGGAAAGATTCATCAAAATGTAGATAGACAAATGAGCTCAAAACTCACCTAGGAGATGACAAATAATTCAATACTAAACAACCCTAGCATGAAATGATCAAATACGTAGGAATTCAAATCCCACAGGCTCTCATAACATCAACGTTCCATTCATAATTCTCAATCAAAGGCAGGGCAATAAAAACATACCATTGTGACACGGGAATCAATCTCAGAAATAACAAATGTGAATCCCAATGGCATCCACAAAGAACAGATGTAGGGATGCACAAGAAATCGTCACTTAAATCCATAATTCACAACTTCAAAGGCCCTAAACCTGATCAAACACTCCTCAAGAACAAATACTTAGCTCAATCAATAGCAACAATAAGCATGATGGCACAATAATCATCCGAAATCGATTAAATACCTCGCCCACCAAAGGTACAGACGACGTTAAATGCCATTGACAAGACAATCAGTGAACACCCGGGAACCCGATGACCAGATGGAATGTGGGAAAATCTGACCTATGCAAAAATCTATGAATACCAAGAATCCCCAAACCACGGTGCACGGCCGGAATCCAAACAGGATCCGAGAAAATCCGTCCAGGGAGGAAAATCCCGAATCAGGGTAAAAACCCGAACTTAGCCAAAAATTAAAGATTTTCAATGAATAACCTCAGAAAATCATTAAGGCCATCAAAATAAAATTTTAAGCACATGCCTAAATAACACAAAACCTCAAAATGAAAGGGCCAAGACGCCAAAACCGAAGCGAAAGAGGGTCCCTACCTTCAACGGGGCGTGTATGCGAAAACTACACAACAAGACCTACCAAGAGTCATACAAAATCATCTGCTTAGGGCTCCAAGGCCCATGGAATAAAAATCTGAATTTCTTTGTGCTCACTGGTTTTGTCAATGCATCTGCAACATTCATCAAAGTTTCAACCTTCTCCAAGTTCACCTTTCCATCTTCTACCATATCACGAACAAATTGGTACTTTACATCAATGTGCTTTGTTCTGGCATGGAAGGTAGGATTCTTTGCTAGAAAAATTTCACTTTGGTTGTCACAAAAAATAGTAATATATCCTGCATCTAAACCAGTATCAAAACACAATCTCTTAATCCAAATGGCTTCCTTACACACATGATAGCACCACCAAACATCATAAAAAAATAACCACTAGTGGATCTTCTACTGCCAATGTCACCTGCCCAATCTAAATCCGCATATCCTCAAATGCTCATAGAATGTTGAGGTCCAGTAGGATAACCATGAAAACACAAGGAATAATTGGAAGTACCTTGTAAATATCTGAACACTCTCTTAATAGCATCCTAATGCACCTGTCTAGGATTAGCCACGAAACAACTAAGGAATCCCACTACTTGGCCAATGTCTGGTCTCATACACACCATCACATACATCAAATTTCCAACTACGCTTGCACATGGTACTTTGGTCATGTCCTCCATCTCAGTAGGAGACTTTGGAAAATAATTCACAAAAATATTTGTCCTTTCCATCACAAGAACAACTATCTGCAATCTGCCATGTTGAATCTCTCCAACATTGAGTTCACATAATTGCTCTAGCTTAACCAAATCTTTCTGTTAGCTCTATCTCTCATTATTTCCATTCCCAAAATGTACCTAGCTGCACCTAGGTCTTTCATCTCAAACTATGCTGACAACTAAAACTTCAAATCTGAAATCATACTTTTACCATTCCCAATAAACAACATATCATCTACATATAGAACAATAATGAGAATGAGACCATTATCAGTTTTAAGGTATACACAATGGTCATATTTAGATCTCTGAAATCCCAATGACAACACATAGGTATCAAACTTATGATACCACATTCTAGGAGATTGTTTCAAACCATAAAGAGACTTCTTTAGTTTGCAAACCAAATTTTCTTTACCTTTCTCAATGAAATGCTCTAGCTATGACATGTAAATCTCTTCCCTCCAAATCACCATGAAGGAACATTGTCTTCACATCCATCTATTCCACTTCTAAGTCATATGTTGCTACAAGTGATAACATAAGCCAGATAGATGTCAGCTTCACTATAGGAGAGAATATCTCCCCATAATCAATTCCCTCCACCTAGGAATACCCCTTAGTGACCAACTATGCCTTATACTTCTTAATACTGCCATCAAGACCACACTTTTTCTTAAAAAATCATTTACAACCAATACGTTTACGTTCAACAGGAAAAGGTACCAAATCCCAATTCTTGTTTTTCTTTAATGAAGCCATCTCTTCATCCATGGCTTGCATCCAGGAATTTGAATCATTCATACCCAAAGCCTCTCTAATAGCCCTAAGCTCATCAGTATTAGTAATCAAGGAAAATATGCAACTGAAATCCAACAATGAATATCCAAACATTTTTGGTTGCTTCCTAACTCGTGTAGACCTCCTCAAAGGTTGAGGTTGAGATTCTTCTTCAAAAATTTCAAAGCTACTTGATCTCTCCTCATCATCAGGTCCAACATGAGTGCTTGGTTCTTCTTTCTTCAGATTAGGTGGAATTTGAGCCACCTCTTTTTGTTTCTCCTATTTCTTTGGTTGTAGCTCAACAGAGGAAGGTTTCATCTCTTTGAAGATCACACTTCTACTATAGAGAACCTTCTATGTTTCTGGATCCCAAAGCTTGTACCCTTTCACACCGACACCATAGCTGATAAATATACACTTAACAGCCTTGTTCTCCAACTTAGACCTCTTCTCAATTAGAACATGAGCATAAGCTTTGCAACCAAAAACTCTGAGATGTCTCATCACGGGATTTTTAATAGACCACACCTCCATGGGTGTCTTTCAAACAAGTGCTGATGTAGGATATCTATTGATCAAATTGTAGTGGCTACCACTTCAGCCCAAAATTTCTAATCAAGGCTAGCACCACTCAAAATACTCCTATCCCTCTCTATCAATGTTTTGTTCATCCTCTCCACAACTCCATTTTTTCGTGGGGTGTAGGGAGTTGTCTTATGTCTCTCAATCTCATGCTCTTTACAGAACTTGTCAAATTCTATGGAACAAAACTCATGACCATTATCAGTCCTCAAACACTTAATATTTTTGCTAGTATGATTTTCTTCCAAGGCCTTAAACTCCTTAAACTGACGAAAGACTTCCGCTTTACTTTTGAGGAAATAAAAAAATGTCCTACTATAGGCATCTATGATAGAAACAAAATATACATATTTTGATAATGAAGGAACATTTATAGGACCAAAAACATTTGAAACTACATAATCCAAGACCCTTGAAGACTTATGAGAACGAGAGTAGAAATAAACACGGTGTTGGTTTCCATATACACAATGTTCGCAAAAGTCAAACTTGAGATTACAATCATCAAGCCCTTCAATAAGGCTCTTATTTTTTAGGGTTCTAAGACCCTTCTCACCAATGTGACCAAGTTTTTGGTGCCATAACATTGTCTTCTCTACAAGAAGCTTCATTTCCATAGAATGAGCACCCTTAGGTACCCAAAATGCATGACCATCGGATGTAGCTACAACACACTTCTTATTTACACAATCATATGGTGAGGATGAAGAATCCAAAGGTTTCTTCTTTGGTACATCAAAAGAACTATTGCACTATATAGTGCATGCATCTAACTAAAATAGAGTCCCAATACGAACCCCCTTAGCTAACACCATAGCTCCTCTAGTCATCTTGCATCCTCTATTAGAGAAAACAACTTGCACTCCCAAATCATTCAATTTACTTACAAAAAGTAGGTTTTGTGCCAAACTCGAGATATGCAAGACACCATTAATCCCCTTCACTCTTACATCAGGAAATCTGATTTTGACTCTTTCACATCCAACAATCTTCAAGTGAGAGTCATCACCCAGGTACACCTCTCCACCATCGAACTCCTCATACTTCAAGAACAAATCTTTGTGAGAAGTAATGTGAAAAGATGCACCTGAATCTATCACCCACACATCATCTAATGCATGGGCTACCAAGGCTACAATAAATACTTCATCATCTGGGGATGATTTCTCAAATCCAAAATCAAAGAAAGAATTGTTTTTCTTCTTCTCCTCCTTGAAATCTTTACAAATGTGACCAGTTTCACCAGAGTTCCAAAAATTTTCCTTGGACTTGTTACCAGGAGACTTTGACTTATATTTCTTGTCTTTCTTTTTTCTTCTCTCTTTTGGTTTTCCATGGACTGTAAGGGCCTCCTTGGCCATCTCAAAAGACTTCCTTTGTATCTCCTCAGATAGTAATGAGGAAACAACCTCATCCATCTTGAAGGTGGAAGTAGTGCTTCCAATAGCCATTACCAAGTGATCCCAAGAGTCTGGCAACAAACACAAAAGGAGCATGCAATGGTCTTGTTAGTCTATTTTGTCTCCAATGGAACCTAGTTGTGCAACCAACATGTTAAAATAGTTTAGGTGATCTACAATGGATCCTCCATCTTCCATTTTTAGAGAATACATCTTCTTTCTCAAGAAAAGCTTGTTTACTAAGGATTTATCCTAATAGACATCACCAAGCTTCTTCCACAGAGAAGCATAAGTTTTCTCTTCATGGACATTTAGGAGAAAAAAATCAGCCAAATAGATCTTAATAAGACCCTTGGCTTTCCTATCCATGAGATCCCAATCCTCTTATTTCATGCTTGAAGGTTTGGTTTCAAAAATTGCAAGCCATAAGTCTCGGTCTACTAACATGTCTTCCATTTTGAGCTTCCACAACTCAAAATTACCACCATTAAATTTTTCCATCTCAATCCTCCTAGATGTCTCTGCCATCTCTTTCCTACAACAAGCCAACAAAATATACTCTTTTGCAAAATTCCCACTAAAACAAAGATTAGATCAAAAAACCCTTCTACCCAACAAAGGAACCAAGGCTGGCCAGGCTTTGATACCAATTGAAAGGAAGTCGGGTGAGCGGAAATAGCTTCCTACACTAATCTAATTGGGAGAGAGTTACAAAAATTTCATTTTTAACACCTTTAACAATTGCAACTAGATAAACACATAAAGATTAATGGAAATAGAATAACAACAATGCACAAAAATAGTGACACCAAATATACCATGAGGAAAACCCTTTCGGGTAAAAAACCCCACCCTCCAAAAGCATAGTACTTCTCTATTATATCAAATAATGATTACAATTTTTCTCCAAGTACAAAGCTTCTACACAAGTGCTTCAACATGAACACCTGTTCTGGAGTGATATCGACAACACTTCATTACCTGCAAAACAAATTATGCATTCTACAACTCAAGGCACTCAATAAATAGAGTGATACAAGCTTCAAGAAGCATCTAGAAGGTGAGGGGAATCCAAATCCAAAAGGAACAATATTCAACACCTTAGACATGCATTTGGAAAAATGTACAACATTCCCTTACAACCCTTACACTTATCAAACATGCATATAGTCTTCTTCCAAGCTTGGACGCTTAGAATATGCTAAAAATAGGCTATGATAGATTCCTTACACATCTTACAATTTTCATAGAATTTGTCATATCTGATAGCACTTACAGTTGTAAGAGAGTATGTCATAACTAGCTAAAAATAGTTGATTCTCTTACATCTTGTCATAACCCAACTTGGGTGCCAACTTTCACCCATGAATTCAAAGATGTCTTATGATGTGTCATAGAATATGTTATATGTCATAGATTCCAAAGTGGGATTCCTATGTCCACTTTGGATGATGATGTGTCATCCAGTCACCTCCAGCGGGGATGTCACCCCACCAGTGGGTCCCAATTAATGACATGACACCATAGGCAAGTAAATAATATAAATAAATACATTAAATTACAAGAATTAAATCAATGTTAGAACTCTAAAGTTGAGACACCTTAATCCCAACAAGGATGAGTGTGCATTAGTTTGCATGTGGAGATGGAGTGGAGTGAAGTTTAGTTCACTCACTAAATTTAGCAAAGTCACTAAATTTAGGGAAAATTCCCTTAGTTATAGAGTGAACTCCCATAAATTTAGTGACTTTTCTAAATTTAGTGAGTGAACTAAACTTCACTCCACTCCATCTCCACATGCAAGCTAATGCACACTCATCCTTGTTGGGATTAAGGTGTCTCAACCTTAGAGTCCTAACATTGCTTTAATTCTTGTAATTTAATGTATTTATTTATATTATTTACTTGCCTATTGTGTCATTTCATTAATTGGGACCCACTGGTGAGGTGGCATCCTCGTTGGAGGTGACTAGATGACACATCATCATCCCAAGTGGACATAGGCGTCCCAATTTGGAATCTATGACATATGACATATTCTATGACACGTCATAAGAGATCTTTGAATGCATGGGTGAAAGTTTAATGAAGTGCAAAGGAAAAACATGAAAACAAATGAAACAATCTCACCAAAATGTCTTCATTCTCCATGGATGACCTCCATTACACCTTCTCAACTTGCTGCAAATATGATGTTGCCCTTAGATTTATGATGAGCAATCTAATGACAATGACAATCCCTAAGCAAATGTTGAAGGATTTGAAATGACTACATGCAATACTAAGCTATAATGCAACTAGTAAGCATCTAAACTATGTCTAATTATGCCATATGAAATGTAAATATGCCTATGACAAAATGACAAGAGTACAAGAGCATGACAAGAATGCCTAAGACAAGATTGAATGAGAACTAGATAACATGAGGTTGCAAGATGACATGAGGTTGCAAGATGACATGAGATTACAAGATGACATGAGATGACAAAATGAGAGCAAAATTGTCATTTTATAGAAAATGTAATTTTGAGTGAATGGCCAAGATCAAAAGTTGACAAATGCCCTAGAATCAATGGACAAGATTTAATTTGACAACCCACAATTAGGGTTAGGGAAACATTAGGGAAAGTCTGAAATGAATGGACAAGATTGATTTTTAGAAAATCAAATCAAGGGTTGACAATGCATGTGACAAGAGACAAGATTGGCACAAAAAAAGAGGTGGCTAGAAAAATCAAATAATAATAGAAATTACTTGATTTTTGGAGGAAAATACTATTTTGAATTAAAAATTAATTTAATTCAAAAGGTGGGACCACATGACAGTAAATAATTAATTTAAATTATTTACTAAAAAGAAGGAAATGTCAAATAAAATAATTATTTAATTAGAGAAGGTGACCAATAATTAAATAAATTAAAGAGTCTATTTAATTATAAGACTTAAGAATTAGTGACATATTAAATAAATAAAGAAAAATTATTTATTTAATAATTAGGAAGACATAATGAATAAAGATAATTAAATAAATTAATAAATTTATTTAACTATGGGAAGATATTAGACAATTAGTGACGTATTAAATAAATAAATAAAAATCATTTATTTAATAATCATGAAGAATAAAAAGACATGAATTAATTAAATGCATTATTTAATTAATAGTCGAAGGTGGACCAAGGACATAATTAAAATATCTTATGCTAGGAAGAAAATGGTGAAAAATAGAGCTTGCAAGCCTAGGTCATTTTTATGTGTCTACACACTCATTTTAGGAATGATTACTAAATTTATTTTGGTCTCTATATTTAGGGATTAGAAGAATAAAGATAGGATTGGATATAATTAGCAAAAATAAACAAATAAATATTTTATCTATTTTTAGAGGAATGTGCAAACTAAATAAATTAAATGATTTATTTAATTTTGGAGGAATAATTTGTTAATTAAATAATTAAAAATTATTTAATTATGTGCATGAGAAGAAATGCATGGTTTTAATTAGATATTTAAAAAATATTTAATTATGTGGATGAGGGAAAATTGATTTAATTAATTAAATAATTAAAAACTATTTAATTAAAGGTGGAGGGAAAATAATTAAATAATTAAATAATTAATGAATGGAAATGGGTTAGATTAATCAAATAATTGGAAATTATTTAATTAATAGTGATGAAAGGGGTGATGAGTGATGATGATGAGAAATGATGAATTTGAAAAATGTGTTAGACATTTTTAAGTTTCTATAGATATCTACTATTTTTTTAAGAGATTGAGCCTATAGACAACACTACACCCACAACAATGGTCCATGGGATAAGTAAGCTAAGGGTAAAATATTTAGGTAGGTAGATAAGTTGGGTGAATACAAGTATCAAATAGTAGAGGTAATTTTCAAATATTATATCTTTTATTGTTTTAAAATAATCTCAACATATTATTTCTCAAATTAGAGCATTTATTATGTTGTTTTTCTTCCCTAATGAGGTAAGATTAATTATAGTAACCACTCATGCCAAAAAAATCATTATGAATACCCATAAAAATTAGATGGAATAGATATAATTAAAGGGCATCAAAATGTATTCATCTCAATAATGAGGAAACCCTACACTATCACATACAACATTTGATTGACTCATTCTAAGGACATGAAATTACCAAATGGGCCACTAGATATAGAAGATGAATCTTAGAGAATGAGGAAATCAAATGATAGATTTAGTAATTGATTCAAAATAGGCACATTTAACCAGGTTCCTCACCCTATGAAAAATCAATTACTCTTTCTAAGAAGAAGGATATAAATTGATTCCTCTACATTGACTATTGAGCTTTGAATAAAATCACTATAATGAATAGGTATCAAACTCCTTGCATTGATGTCCTCTTGAATAAACTTAAGGGGATAATCTTTTCACTAGATTTTTGGTACCACCAAGTTACCATTAATTCATTAGATGTCTAAATAACACCTTCAAATCCAAATGGAATTTTCAAATGGCTATCCTTGCTCTTTAGCTTGACCAATAAACTTGCCACCTTCAAGTGAGTGATGAATGATGCACTCATGCCTCTCACTATTTTCTTTGTTAATTTTATTTAGATAACATACTCATATTAAGCAATAAATAGGAGGAAAATATACATCATGTTCAATAGATAATTTCAAATCTACAACAACATCAGCTCTATGATAACAATTTAGGAAAGTATTCCTTTGGTATGGAAATGATTTAGTACCTTAGATACATTATGAACAAGGATGGTGTTTAAGTGGAACCTAAAAAGATAGAGGTAATTAGAGATCCACCACATCATAAAAATATCATAGAACATTATAGAATTTTAGGCTTATAAAACTTTTATTAGAGGTTTGTGTAACTAGGATTCTCACACTTAGCATGACCTATGAACCAAGAGTTTAGGTGAGAAAATTAAATTTCCATTGGATAGAGAGACTATAAAAATAACTCGCACAATTGAAGTAGCGACTTTATTCAAGACCTACACTAGTTCTTCTTGATTAGAAATAGCCCTTTGAAATTGAGGTTGATGTCTCCAAATATGCATTTGGAGTAGTTTTGACTCATTGTGGTCATCTAGTTTCATAGTATGTTAACATGTAGTGATATTTTATCTAATGCTATGTGTAGACACACCATGTATGACAAGGAGTTGTATCCATTGTTCAATCCTATAAATAATAGAATTACTATATCTCAAGGGGAAATATATAGATATCTAAATAGATCATAAGCCTCTTAAATTTATATAAATATAGGAAATCTTGTCAAATGATCAACATCATAGGTGTTCTAGTTACCTCAAATATTTTAATCTCAACATTCATCATAAGAAGGAAGAAAAAATAAAGTTGAAAAATAATTGGTTTGGTTTCCAATCATAACCTAGATAGCCATGCTGGACTATTGTGAAAACTAGACAAACAATTAGCCTCAATTGAATTCAACATTAATCCTATGTGTTGCTATATATGCACCAAAGACTCAAACAATAGATACACCGTTTATTAATATATGTAAGATAAAATATTCTATCACATAATACACATATATGTCCCTATATACACCCTCAACCTTATACCCTCCACCATAAACCCTGTAGAGTCATCCCTATACCCTCCTCAACCCTAAACCCTAAACCCTATACCCTATACACTCAACCCTATACCCTCAAACCTAAACACCATCCCTCAACCCTAGGCACAAAATCCTATATGCTAAACCCTCAAAAATAAACTATGTGCCCTCAACCTTAAACCCTATACCCTCAACCCTATACCTTATACCCTCAACTGTAAACCATATACCCATAAACCTATACCCAATACCATCAACCCTAAACCTTATACTATAAACCCTATACCCTAAACCCTATACTCTATACCATATGCCTTATACCCTCAATCATAAAACCATACCCTCAACCCTAGACCCTACACTCTCAACCGTATACCTTATACCCTCCATTGTAAACCCTATACCCAATAACTTAAACCCTATGCCCTATACACTCAGTCCTATACCTTCAAAACTAAATATTGTACCTCATACCTAGGCTCTAAAGCCTATGCACTAAACCCTCAACCATAAAATCTATACCATCAACCCTAAAAATTATACCCACAACCCTAAACCCTAAATAATTTAGACCTAAATGCCTTTTTTCTATTTTTCCAATGGAAATATTAATCAACATATTTTTTGTTCTACATTGTTATAGTGGATCAAAGTTGCATTATCTTGAGATCTATGAATTTAATATATTTTTCTTTGGTTTTAGTATGATACTATCCATGAATTCTATTACCTTTATAAGTTTCATGTGTGCTGATTTTTTATGGTTTCTATGATTTTACCTATATCTTATATAATATAGTGGAGTAGATTTTCAATGTGTTGTTGATTCAATTTAATTGGAAATTTTCCTTCTCTAGTTCATTTTTTGTAATGAAAAAATGATGAAAGGGAAATATTTCCAAGGTAATACTTAGATTAGTCAAGTTTATTTTCTCAATTGATCTCTCATGCTATCTTTATGTTGATATATTGGAGAGCATGTAAATTTAGAACTTTCTCTTGGAAAGCAAGGAGATGAATTTTTTTCTAGGAAGGATTCAAGAGACCACCTCTATGATTATTTTAGGAAGGAGAAGAATTCTTCTTTGAGTATGTCTCAATCCATTTCCATTGCAATAACTTAGATAGTGCATATTCAAAGTTGTTGCTAAATTTTTATCTTAATTTTTTTGCTAGTGTGACACCTTGTATGGAATGGACTATTAACTATATGGATAGAGGAAAGGATATGCCACTATGATAATACATATTTTTATTGTAAATATGGGCTCTTAAAAAAAAATTATCTTCAAAACAAACAACACCTAATTGAAAAGAAAGATGTAACAAATTTGAATTAGGACTGACCCGCTACATGTTTCATGTAAATTAAATTTAGGTCAACCTTATGTCATCTTCGTTAATTGTAGATCCCTAGCCAATATGAATTGATCTTATTGTAGTATGTTGTATATAATAATTATCTTACTTCACATGATAATTGTAGAGAATGTGATAAGTGAATATACAAGTGTATGCAATTGTGAGAGAAATTGTGCGAGATAGTATTATTTAATGTGAGTTGCATCTCAATCTTTGTGTGTCATCATTAGAAGATCATAAGGAGTGCTTGAGAGAGTGCTTGAAGCAAGTTCAAATCTTGTGTAGGCTATATAACCAACATTGAAAATCCAAAAGCTTTATCTTTGTAATCTAGTATGACCATTGTTATACTTATTGAGGTGATGCTTAGATATTTGTATTAGGGATTGGTGTCTCTAGTAGGTTGGCGCCTACTTCATATTATAAATTCCCTTATTATATTCCTACTTTGTGAGGTTGGATTTGGATAGTAGATCTAAGCATCTATTCTCACCATGGTTTCCCATCTTGCGTTTCCAGGTATATCTAGTGTTCTCATGTGTGAATGTGTACTTATGTTGTTTCTTGATTATCAGTAGCTATTTTGATTCAAGTTTCATGTTTTGAAGTAATTTTTTTAAAATTGATTTGATCTACTAATTCAAGCCCCCTATTAGTATATTGTGTGCCCTTCAATTGGTATTAGAGCTAAGTTCCTTGAAGAAGCTTAACAACTTGATGTAGATTCTAGATGGAACACACAATGTCTCAAGAAGGATTGTCTTCAAATAAGGTATCATTGTTTGATAGATCAAATTATGTATTTTGGAGTGTAAGGATGCAATCTTAATTGATGGATCTTGGATTGGAGGTTTGGAAATAATTTTCAGATGGTTATGAGATTCTTGAAAGTACCCCAAGGGATCTAGCTAGAAAGAAGGCTCATGCATATAATGCTAGGGCACGAAATGCTATTTTAAGTGGCTTGTCTAACTTTGAATTTACAAAGATCATGCATTGAAATAAAACAAAGGAAGTATGAACCAAATTGCATAACATTTATGAAGGTGATGACAAGGTTGAAGAAGCAAAGATTAAAACTCATTGAAGTCAATTTGAAAGTCCAAAAATGAAAGAAGAAAATTTCGTCACATTCCTACTCTAGTTTGATGAGGTTGTCAATTATATCAGAGGTCTTGGTGAGGAATTGAAGGTATGATTGTGAAAAAAGTACTCAAATCTTTTCCTATAAAGTTTGATTTTGAAAAATCTATTGAAGATGATAAAGATCTAAATTCTCTAAAAATGGATGAATTACATGGAATTTGACTATCTATGAAATAAGGATTGATAGTGAAAACTCTACCAAGAAAGAAGCTACTTTTAAAGCATCTAAGAACAAATTTGATCCAAATTCTAATGTTGAATTAGATCTAGGGGAAGAAAACTTTGTCAAAAAGTCACAAAGAGGTTCTAAAAAATATAAAGCTAAATTAACTTTCAAATGCTTTAATTATGGTGAAGTAGGAAATTTTATGGCCAAGTGTCCTTACAAAGACTAATAATGTTGAGCAAAAGTATGGAAAGAAATCATCTTTGAAATGGAATAATTTTTAGAGGAAACAAAAGAGTTTCTTTATTAATGAAGAAGGCTACCTAGCTGATGAAGAGGATCAAGACATATCTAGAGATGAAAGAGAGAAGATTGTATTCATGGATATGGAAACTACTGAAGATGATGCAAAGATGAATTTTGAGAACAATGGTGATGAGATAGATCTTATAGAAGAGTTGCCCTGCATTGGAAAGGGGATTAAGAGACTAGAGAAAAGGATTGTTGAGGAAGTGAAGGCTAAAGATAATTTATCTAAAAATATTAAGAAGGTGGAGAAGATGATCATTGATTTGAACACTCAAGCAAAAGAATCAAAGAGGATTGAATATGTTCTAATTGAAAGGTTGTTGTTAAGGGAAAAGGATTGTGAAAAGCTTGAAACAAAATCTGTGTCATTAAGGAAATATCTTGATAAAGTAAATCATCATCTTAAGATGAAGTTTAGAAAGAGAACTGGGATCTTGAATCAAATAATTTCAATAGCTAAAGATCTCTGCACATCAAAATTGGTATTGGTTTTTGTAGATGGATAGAAGAATAAAGTGGAAAAATAGCTTGTGAAGCCAGCTAAGGAGAATTTGAAAGAGATTAGTTTTGAAAGTGCCAAGTCTGGACAAATTTAAACAATCAAAGATGGAAAATTGTAGAATGATGGTTTCATTCAAGTACAAAGGAAGAAAAAAAGATCTAAAAGACAACCTTCAAGAGGATAAGAGTACAATACTAGGTTCGTATTGCTAGAAACTACAAAACAAATTTTGTGAGTCCTCCTCTACTAGAAAAAAAAAAAGAGGGTCAAAATGTTAGAGTCATGAATCAAATAAAGTCTACAAGATGAAACCAAAAGAGAAAATATTAGAAAAATCCATGATAGCTCAGACTGCACTACATGCTCAAAAGGATAAGAATCTATGGATCATTGATAGGGGATGTTCAAGTCACATGGCTAAAGATAAAAGTAAGTTCATGAATTTCAAAAAAAATTATGTAGGATCTATAGCTCTTGGAAACAATATTATTGCCAAGATTATCAGTAAAGGTACTTTAAGTCTTGATGGTGGTAGGTAAGAAACTCATGATGTTCTTGTAAGAGAGGTGGAACAACCACATCAAGGCTCTAGGTCATGGAGAGTCGAGAGCAGAGGGATGCCCTAATTACTTACCTCACTCTAAAGGGGATCAATAATGAAGAGCACTATGTAGTACTCCTATCATTCTTCAGACCCAAGTTTCAGGTTTAGGCTAGGCAAGTTGGTTTTTAGAGTCTATACTGCACCTCAAACAACTCTCAGTCTGAGGATGACAACACAGTTATGGGACGACAATGCAATTTTGGCATCTCTCTGGTGTGTTGGCATTTGTATGACCAAAGATTGAAAAGTACAATAAAAACACAAGAAAAGTTGGCTAAACAGCCTAGCTGATTGACTTTAATGAAAGTAATAAGATAACAAAATATAGAAAGTAAATATATACATAATAGAGCAAGTAGATGATGAGACAAAAAAATGTCTCATCTATTAGAAAAATAAAAGCATGTATTTTTCTTAATTATGAAGTTTATCAAGACTGGATATGATGAAGAAAGTAAGAGATTTTCAGTTGCAACAATCAAATATTTCATCATATCTTAAAAATTACAATCTAAGTTCTTGATATTTTTGGACAGAAATTTGAAGACAAGAAGGTAAAAAAAACCCATTAAATATCACAAAAACCCAGTTCGTGGTTTGAAAGAAAACTTCACCAGTCTGATGCCCCAAAAATCTACTTCCATGCTTCGAAATTTCTAGAATTTGTTCATCAGTTTGTTTCTATGCTCCTAAATTCTCGAAACTAAGTGAATGATCATTTATAAAGAGGTTGAGCAATTTGGGCTTCTATGAGTAGTTAAGGGATAACAATTGAGAGAATCTAGGGGGTAGTTCCAAGCATTAAGATAGGTTGTTGGGTTGTGCAAATAAATGAAGCATATCTAGGAGACAATTTTGGGTAGTTTGAATATTTTTGCAAGCATCTAGAAGTTGTTTTATGAAATTTAATGATGCACAAGAGAAAGAACATGACCTTTTCAACAGTCAATTTTTTTTTTGGAGCTTGTTTAGAGGCTACAAAATAAGCATATTTATT
Source organism: Sequoia sempervirens (assembly GCA_007258455.2). Lineage (NCBI taxonomy): Eukaryota > Viridiplantae > Streptophyta > Pinopsida > Cupressales > Cupressaceae > Sequoia > Sequoia sempervirens. Next base: position 88,479 of record VDFB02291794.1, read on the forward strand.
TTAAATGACCAAAGAAGATTGACTTAGCAAGATTAAGGAAAGACTCATCTTTTTCCCTCAACACATGTTTCTATATTCTAGCAAGTTGTTGCACAACAATTAAGGCTCATCTTTGAGATTAGTTGAAGATAAGAATTCTATAAATTCTTTGTAATCAAATGGGGAAGAGTTTTATAAAATAATATAGTTTAGTTTTTAGCAGCAATTATTGTTTGTAGTTTTATCTCTTAGCATCAATTTCATTTCTAGCAATTACATTTCTAGTATTTCCCTTTACAAGTTTCCTAGGATAGATTTGATTCTAGCAATTACATCTCCAGTATTTCATTTTACAAGTTTCGTAGGATAGATTTAATTCCAAGATTTCATTTATAAGCTCTTAGATTATATTTGATTTCAACAATTTCTTCCATGCATTGCCTTTCAATTTTGTTTGTAGAAAAAACATGTCATGCAATTGATTTCTTTTCCCTCTTACATATTGTCATGGACACCGCCCTAGGTTGACATTGATAAGTTAAATGATAAGGAATGCATCGACACTCATCATTTTTGGCGTCGTTGCCAAGAAAAGGTGTCATTAGGGAGTTGTTGATGATCTGGTGATAGTAGGTCAAAAGAAAAATTAGTTTGACAAGCTTTTTAGGTTTATTATTTTAAAAATTCTTTGTTTTATTATTTTAGAAACCTCTCCCCAAAACAACAGATCCAAAGGAAGAGGTTCTTGCATGCAAAGGTGATAGCTCTTGTACAATATCCTCAACTAGAGGACCATGACTTCAAGCCCCATCAAGAGAAAGATTATTGTTTAGACACCTTCAAAGTCTAAGGAGGTGATCAGATATTTGAACGAGAAGAAGTTGCATCCAGTCATGCATGCAACAAAATATGAGGAAGGATTGCAAGATCCTTCCAATCAGTCCATGCATTTACTAGAATCGACAATTTTGGAGAAGGTTGTTATTTCAAAGGAAGGAGGAGCATCAGAGTTCAAATATTTAGCCATCTTCTTCTCATGGTTTTTCTTTTCTTTTAAAAATTTGAATGTATGGATCCATCATTTGAGAAAATAATACTATTTTTCACAACTAGTTAATGGTTTTATGTAACTTGTCTCTACATCAATAAGTAGAGTAAGTTAAAGTAGGTTTATTTTTTGCAACATAACAATAAAATCCCCATAATATCTTTAGAAGCATCTCTAGTGTACCTCTGAGCAAATCCCAAGAGCAATTGCAATAAAAGTGAAGAGATTGGCTCCAGAAGCTCACTAAAAGTTGCAAGAAGACCTGCAACATTTTAGGTGTGGGGGAGATGATGAGAAAAAAAATGTCTCATCTATTAGCCAAATAAAAATATGTATTTTTCTTAATTATGAAATTTATCAAGATTGGATATGATGAGGAAAGTAAGAGATTTTCAGTTGCAGCAATCAAATATTTCATCATATCTTGAAAATTACAATCTAGGTTCTTGATATTTTTAGATAAAAATTTGAAGACAAGAAGGAAAAAAAACCCATTAAATTTCACAAAAACCCAATTCGTGGTTTGAGAGAAAACTTCACCAGTTTGATGCCTTGAAAATTTGCTTCTATGCTCTAAAATTTCTAGAATTTATTCATCAATTTGTTTCTATACTCTGAAATTCTCGAAACTAAGTGAAGGATCATTTATGAAGAGGTTGAGTAATTTGGGTTTCTATGAGTATTTAATGGATAACAACTGAGAGCATCTAGGGGGTAGTCCCAAGCATTAAGGTAGGTTGTTGGGTTGTGCAAAAAAATGAAGTATATCTAAGAGATAATTTTGGGTAGTTTATACATTTCTGTAAGCATCTGGGAGCTGTTTTATGAGCTTTAATGATGCATAAGGGAAATACATGACTTTTTCAACAGTCAAATGTCTTTTTGGAGCTTATTTAGGGGCTACAAAATAGACATATTTGTTTTAGACAACCAAAGAAGATTGACTTAGCAAGATGAAGGAAAGACTTATTTTTTCCCCTCAACACATGTTTCTATCTTCTAGCAAGTTGTTGCAAAACAATTAAGACTCATAAGAATTCTATAAATTCATTGTAATCAAAGAATCAAATGAGGAAGAGTTTTATAAAATAATATAGTTTAGTTTTTAGCAGCAGTTGTTGTTTGTAGTTTTATCTCTTAGCAACAATTACATTTCTAGTATTTCCCTTTACAAGTTTCCTATGATAGATTTGATTCCAACAATTACATTTCCATTATTTCATTTTACAAGTTTCTTAGGATAGATTTAATTCCAACATTTCATTTACAAGCTCTTAGATTAGATTTGATTTCAGCAATTTCTTTAATGCATTGCCTTTCAATTCCGTTTGTAGAAAAAACATGTCATGCAATTGATTTCTTTTCCCTCTTGCATATTGCCATGGACACCACCCTAGGTTGACATTGATAAGTTAAATAATGAAGAATGTAGCGACACTCATCAGTAGATAAAGACTAAAGTGATGAAGATCAACTCATAGAAGCACCAATTTGTCACCTAGCTCCAAGCGTACATTCACCTGAACACAAGAGGGAAAATTGTTGGAGATGTATAGGAGCTTGCCTCAGTTTTTGGTATTTCCACCTCCATGAACAAACAAAAAATACTACAAACAATATTATGCTACTCAATCAAATCACAAAGGAGAGGAGTGAAGTGTCACCACCTCCACCCAAAAACTCACTAGCCAATGGAGGAGAATGAAAGGTATGAGCTTTGCAAAGTCACCATAGCTACAATAGTGATAAAGGGAGGTATCACAAGACTCCAAGACCACACTTCTAAAAGTGTCTCACACTTGTAATGTGAAGTTGATGGAGTGCCAAAGTTGCTACAATGCTTAAAAGTAGAGTGCTAGAATGCTTCTTGAGAGTGAAAGAGTGAAGAGAAACTTCTTAGAGAGTTCAAAAGAATTGCTAGAGGATGAAATGAAGTGAGAATGGATGTTTTTGAAGGGGGGATGGGAAGAATCTTCCATTTTTGGGGTTGGTTGGTTGAAGAGGGACGTTACAATTTAGCCCCAATCGAGTGTGTAATGCCTCTGCCAACTTCAGATGTAGGAATCTGTCAAGGATGATAGCGTGATGCACGGATGTCTGTGCGCCGCGTGTGCGTTCTCAAAAAATATTCTCTTACTGACTATAGGAAAAATTCCAAGTGGATGGAAGACAGGTAGGTGACATGGAATTTTTCCTTCGGATTTAATTTTCTAAGGTGAGGGTATGTGAAAGGGGAATTTTCACAAGGGGTGCAAATTCACTCCTATACAGTTCTATATGTTGAAGGATTAAAGTATAATATTTGGAGCATAAGTAAAATGTGTGATAAAGGTTATAAGCTCTCATTCAGTGCTAAAGGTTGTGGTATCCAAATTTTTTGTATCACATAGTTGATTGTAGGAGGATGTAGGATTGTTAGTGATATATATCATCTTAGTAAGTTGAATGGACAACAATGCTTTACTAAATAGAGAGAAGAGAGTTGGCTCTAGCGCAGAAGATTGGAACACGTCAATTTTGATGAAATTGTGAAGATTGGCTTAAAAGGAATGGTTAGAGACATGCCAAAGATAAAAACCTCAATCTACTAGTTGCAAACCATGTCATGAGGGAAAATAGACAAATTCTAGATTTCCTACTAAGTAATATTCTACAACAAATCCATTGGATTTAATCCATACAGATCTTTACAAACCAATGAGGAATAATATTCTACAAGGTGACATGTATTTTTTGATGTGTATTGATGATTATTCTAGAATGAATTGGATTAATTTTCTAAAAGAAAAATAGAAGCATTTGAGAAGTTTAAAGCATTCAAGGTATTTGAGAATGTAACTGAAAGAACAATCAAGGTTTTGAGATTAGACAGAGGTGGAGAGTTCACTTTTGGCTAGTCTGGTGAATTATCTAAGGAGCATGGGATCTAGAGGTAATTTTCTACTACTAGGACTTTGTAGTAAAATGGGGTTTTAGAAAAGAAGAATCGAATGGTACAAGAGATGGAAAGAACAATGTTGAGTCAATCAAGATTTCCATATATATATTGGAGAGAATTAGTTCATACTATAGTGTATATCTTGAACAAAGATCAAGTAAGACCTAAGACTGAGAAAACACCATATGAGTTGTGGAGAGGAAGACCGACTTCAATTAGACATTTTAGGATGTTTGGAAGTGAATTCTACATCAAAAGAGATGAATAACATTTGGGTAAGTTTAACTCTAGATCTAATAAAGTTATTTTTCTCGATTATTCTATGATAAGAAAATCATATAAATGTTACAAAAAAGTCTCAAGAGGATTGTGGAAAGTGTCAATGTTAGAGTTGATAAAACTATAATGTCGTAAAATTGCACCCCTTGCAATTTCACATACATTCTTGCATCCGGTTTAGTGTCCACTCCTTTAGTATTTGTGTAAGCTCGTTTTAGCCCCTGCATCAGCCTTTTTCCCTCTCAGGATGCTCAAAGGCTCACTTTTCAATAGCTACCCTCACATGCCAGCTTTGCATCAAACTTTGCACTTTTTCCATTCATGTTGTTTTGTAGCATGATGTGTCCAGACACTAGCATGCCACACAGACGTCCGCACACCACGCTAGTGCACTGTGATGTTTCAATGTTCAAACGACCATTTCTGAGCATGCTTACCACTTGTCATCTTCTTGTGTCAGTGGTAATAGCTTGGGGTGCCTTGTAACCGCTCGAGAAGCTTCTTTTCCTTCCTTAAATGCTATTCTTTCAATCCTATGGCTCCTTGTAAGTTCTGCTAGCTTCTTTCCAGCCAAGGCTCTTACATTTCTCTCTTGTTATCTTGCTTACACAACTCCATACAACTTACTACAACAACTTTAAGTGCTCTCAAGCTTTTACAACACTCTTTGCACCACTCTTGGCTCTTGTAGCTCTCTTTGCATCCCTCTTTGGCTTCCTTAAGCCTTACAACTTCATCTCCCTTATTTCATGCTTGTGAGCATCTTGGGATTCCATATCCCCTATCATTTGCACACTTACTTTGTGATATGGGTTTTCCTCCTTGATTAGGGATTGCTTTTATCACTCATACTTGGTGGTGCAGGTTCTAATCTTCAAGCGATTTTTTCTTTCAACCCATGCTTTGTCCATTTCAGTTACACTCTCTCTTTCTATTTGGCTATTTGTGGAGGTGGGAACACCAAAATGGGGGTTTGACTAAAGAAAACGCCTATACAGCCCCAAAAATTTATCTAGATCTTATGCATGCAGGTATTGAAGATATTCACATGTTGGAGGCTTCATTACTTGGGTATTCATGAGCATTTTCTTTCTTTATACTCTTTATCTTTATCATTTACTTTATTTTATTTTAGTGCTATTACATTCTCTCATTTTCTCTCATCCTAGAAGTTCTTAGTAATCAGATTGTTGGTAGTCATTCAGCTATTTTGTGTGATAAACTTTCTTTCTAATCTGTAGAAATGCTAGCACGTCGAAGAGACGTCAGCGCATCACACTGTCATCCCAAACCTACACTTCTCTCCTTTGGATGAGAGCCCATCAGTTTGTCTAGAAAACCTTTGTAACCTGCTCTTTTTGATTCTAGAACTCTTGTGTTGCTCCTTGAGGTAGTTTAGGGTAGTTTTCTCCATTAGGATCTCTAAATAAAGAGGACTCGTGAGCCGCGAATACCCCTTCTCTACATTTTGGTGAACCCGACATGAAGCACAATATTTTTCAAAAAACTAGGAATTTATTTACCCCAACTTGGTGGGGTCATAACTTTTGACTTGGTGCTAGGAATTCAAGACTGTTTACATCATTGGAAAGGTCTCCATTTTTAGGGACCAATGCAAGTTTCAACCCCAAATTCTGCTCTAAAGACCTCTAAAAATGCAAATTACTAGAACCTAGAAAATACCAAAAAAATTTGAAAAATCTGTATTTCTGGTTTTTCTCAATTCTATCACCCCAAAATGAATTTAATATCTTCTTTTATTAGTTCAGTAGCTATTTTTATTCAAAATGTTAATGGTGTTCCATTCCATGCATGTGATGGTGACTTTGCTTTGCCCATGTCACTCGGTATCATTGATACTTCTCACCAGATTCCTCTTTCTTTGAAGGATATCTTGTTGCAAGAAGATGAAATAATTGATACCTTTCTTAATGTTACTCTATCTTCTATTCATTCCAATGCACTCTCTTTTGGAGATGATACATTAGCGAATGATGAATCACCTTCCACATATGATCCTCCCCAAGATGATGTTGAGAATGTTTCTTTGAATAATTATTCTACTAGTTGTGATGATTCTATAAATGTAATATATGTTTCTTCTACCCCTTCAAAGGCCTAAGAGACCAGTCATTTATGTGACTCCAGCTAGTCCTTCTCCTAAAAGGATTTGTTATATTAATAGTGTTCCATTTGATAGTGATTCTCATAATCTCTTAATGGCTCCCTCTTACAAAGCAGTAGCCCATACTTATGAGAATAAAATGAATAAACAACCAAGCCTCCTTCAAGCTCCTAAACCTACACTAAAGAACTTGGTTATTACAATCTTGTTAAGCAACTTTGAGCTACTTTGATAAGATCACATTGTGGGACTTGCTTTAGTCTGCTCTAGTTTATCAAGGTATGCTTCAGGAATTCTTGCAAAAGATTCTCTTGCCTTCTTCCGCTAGGATGGTAGATGTTGATGCATTGATAGCTCATATTCATGCAGATTCACCGAATATTAGTTTTTATCCTCAAGAACTTCCACCCCTCAGTGTGTAGAAATAGGAAGACCCTCTAATTATTATAGTTAATATTAATAATATCGGCATTAGAAGTACTCTCGTTGATGATGGTTCCGTGCTCAATGTATGTAGCATTGATCTATTGCCTAAGATTAATATTGATTCATCTTCTCTTAATGCTTCTTCTGTTGACATTCCTAGGTTCGATAATATTGACCAACAAGCCCTAGGCTTTGAGGTTGGGACCTATTACTATACCCACCCTTGTATATGTTATGTTAGAAAAATTACCATATAACCTTCTTCTTGGTAGATTGTGGATTCATGCTATGGGTGTAGTCCCATCTACCTTGCATAAATCTATTAAGTTCATTTGCAACAAATGAGTAGTCACAGTCAAGGATAGCCCTAAGGCTATGCACTTATGTGAAATGGTAGTTGTCGGTCAAGCTTCAATTGTGCCTACTCTTATTCCTTCAGTTTCTTCCAATGTGTCAATGTTTACTCCAACAGTACCTACTACAAAGGATACTCTTGAGATAGATGTCCTTGAAGAAGATCCTTCTAAAGCAAGAAATTTTAAGTCTACTCCTTCCACCTCTTCTCAAGAAAATGCATGTCTTGGTGATGATTGGGGTTCTCTAAAATTTACATATTCCTTTAGTGGGGAACATAAAGTTGACCTGATCTGCTTAAACCTTCTGATAACATCATCCACACCCGCTATCAAAGATGATTATTCTTCTATATCATAGGATAGTGTGAGCATAAATTGTAATGTTCTTAGTGTTGATCCTCCTTCTAATGAAGATGATTATGCTTCTACTAAAGAGGATAATATTGGAAGTCCTATTATTAAGGGTGATAGAAATCACATAGAGGAGCATAATCCCCATTACTAGAATAATGCCTTCTATGAAGATCCTCCTTCTCAAGATTTGCAAGTGCAATATGGCCTTGGCTTTAAGCTTGTATCTAAATATGGCTATGGGCATAAGGGTTGTGGGCTTAATGAACAAGACATTCAGGTCATTATATAATTTTTACCTCATAAGTGTAATTTGGGGCTTCATTGCTTGAATGAACAATCTGAGTAGAAACCACTATTGAATGTTGACATGATGTCCGCTCAACCTCGTTCTTGTGGATTGGTCCATCCTCCTTTGTCTTCTATTTTCATATCTTCTTCTTGTGAGTAGTCAAACTTTTCTCCACAAGAGAAAGGGTTGCTTCCTACTCCTCATCCTTTTTTTAAGCAAGAGCATATGTTGTTGAGGCTTCTCAAAGCCCACTTAATTACTCTTCCTCCTCCTACACACAAGAAATCTCAAGAACATGATAATGAGAAACATTCTTTCTATGCATAGCATCGATTTCTTGGCCATTCCACTAGTGAATGTAAGGTCATGAAGGATAAAATACAACAACTTTGTGATTCGGGTGCCATCGCTCATTTATTTGTTGATACACCTGCCTCTTCTTCAAATGACAAGTGATATTGAGGTCTATCTCTATTCTGTATGTTCTAAGTATCTTGCATGGTTCTCCTCCCCTATATGTTGGGGGCAATGATAACTCATTTTAAAGATGTGCATCCTTCTTAAGGACCCCCTCTCTTCTCTCTATCTTTAAAAAGAAGCATCCCTTGAGTGGACCCCCTTTTCTTTTGAAGGGTTCCCGAGGGACCCCCTTTGAAAGCTTCTCCTTCAAATGAAGCCATTTGTGTCTGGCTTGGGGGTAGCCTAACTAGACCTCGCTTCTCAAATAGTGCATCCCTTATGCGGACCCCTCTTCTTTTGAAGGGTTCCTAAGGGACCCCTTTGAAAGCCTTCCAATTTGTTGATAGTTTGTATGATTTTCCGATTGTTTTCCTACATGGATACTTTTTTTTCTGACATGTTCTATCTACAAATTAACATGTCACTTTGCAGGTGCACCTATAAAGCCGCTTTCCAATCTAACTCTACGGAGTCCCCTTCTTTGGGTTTCCTCCATGAGAGATATCTTGGGGGATGCCTCCTTGCAGGTTTGTGGGTTGTAAGGTGCTTACTTCATTGGGTTTCCCTCATGAGAGAGAACTTGGGGGGACACCTCCTTGTAGGTCTGTGGGCCTATAAGATGCTTACTTTTCTAGGTTTCCTCTGTGTGAGAGATCTTGAGGGATGCCTCCTTACAAGTCTATGGGTTTGTAAGGCACTTAATTTTCTAGGTTTCCTCCATGTGAGAGATCTTGGGGGTCACCTCGTTGCAGGTTTGTGATCCTATAAGGAACCTACTTCTCAAGGCTTCCTTCATGAGAGAGAACTTGGGGGTTTCCTCCTTGCAGGTCTACAGACTTGTAAGACGCTTTCATCCTACAAGATTTTTCCATCATTGGTCTGTGGGCCTTCGGTGTGCTTCGTTCAAACCTCCTTAGGAGAAAGTACCTATGGATCCATCTCTCTTGGAATTTTCATTCCCCCTTCTCACTCTCTCTTGAGCATTTTCACTTCTCTTCTCTTGTGTATACCGGATCAAAGATCCGCATCTTCTTCATCCTATATATATACTTCTTTCTCTCCTCAACATTGATTGCTTCCCTATCTTTTGGGTGCATTTGACTCTTGAAGCAATCGATCCTTACATTCTTCTCTTCATTTTAGAATTCTCTTATGTGTTATTGTTTTTTATTTGGGGATGATGCATAGTACTGAGACAACCTTTTACATCGAGGTCTCTTTCACTTTGCTGACTCAAATCCTTTAGTTTTTTGTGTGCTAACATTGTTGTTTGGTTCAGGTTTTTCTTCTCTAATGCATTTTTTTTGTAGGTTTTTAGCCTAGGGGCATGCTTCCATGGTTCAAAGAGTTATCTGCTTCCTCTACAGTATCTTTTTGCATAATGATGTTATTTATGTTTAGTAGATTTCCTTTAGCGTGCATATTAGTGTACATTCATATGCTTGCTAAAATGGGGGAAAAATGTAATGTCATAAAATTGCACCCCTTGCAATTTCACATACATTCTTGCATCCACTTTAGTGTCCAATTCTTTAGAATTTTTGTAGGCTCATTTTAGCCCCTGCATCAGCCTTTTTCCCTCTCAAGATGCTCAAAGACTCACTTTTCAATAACTACCCTCACATTCCAACTTTGCGTTAGACTTTGCACTTTTCCCATTCATGTTGTTTTGTATCATGATGTTTCTAGACACTAGCATGCCACACAGATGTTTGTGCATCGCGCTAGCATACTGCAATGTTTCAATGTTCAAATGACCATTTTTGAGCATGCTTTTCACTTGTCATTTGCTTGTGTCAGTGGTAACAGCTTGGGGTGTCTTGTAATCACCCAAGAAGCTTCTTTTCCTTCCTTAAATTCTATCTTTTCAATCCTATGTCTTCTTCTAAGTTCTGATAGCTTCTTTCCAGCCAAGGCTCTTACATTTCTCTCTTGTTATGTTGCTTACACAACTCCATACAACTTGCTAAAACAACTTTAAGCACTCTCAAGATTTTACAACACTCTTTGCATCACTCTTGGCTCTTGCAGCTCTCTTTGTATCCCTCCTTGGCTTCCTTAAGCCTTATAGATTCATCTCCCTTGTTTCATGCTTGTGAGCATCCTAGGATTCCATAGCCCCTATCATTTGCATACTTCATAATACGGGTTTTCCTCTGTGTCGCCAAAAAATGTATAGTTGACATTTTTATGCTCACTTGAGTACGTCTAATGGGTTTTGGCTTGATTTAATGTAATAATGTGGCTTAAAAATTCAAATTATGGTGTCTTGTGAAGGTGTTGTGAAGTGCTGTAAGACATTTCTACACTTTTCTAGACTCTATTCATTACAATTCACCTAAAAATCACCTTTTCATCACTTATTAAGTCCTATTTTAAAGTGTTGTAAAGTCTTGTAATAAGATTTCACACTTTTCTAGGCTTAATTTTATTAATTCAATCCTTTCTCATGTCTAAATGACCCCTTAATATACTTTCCGACTATTTTTAAGTGTGTTTTTGAGGATATTCCTATTGGACAACTTTTAATGCCCCAAAATTCCCAACACCCACTTAACTTGCTTAAGTGGGACCAAGTCACCCATAGGGGCAACTTAGTCCTTTTTGGCACAAAACTCAAAATAATTTTAAATTTCTAGCAGGATTTTGTCCTCTAACCATTGAGGTCAGCCTGTGATGTGTTACTTTCAAGAAATTTTAGTAAAATCAAATATAAATAAGGGGTTTTCACCCCATTTTACATCTCCTAATTCATTCAAGCAATCTTTCATCTCATACATCCATCTCTTGCACTCATTAAACATTCAACCAAATCAAGCATTGTTAAGTCAAGCTATTGGAGTTCTTCATTGCATATCTTTAGATTTGAGCATCAATGATGTGGTAAGTTTATGACATTTTCATTTTCATGTTATCTATTTATCATACTCATTTCATTCTATTTCATTGTTTAGGGTTTGATTACCAAAGTGGGGTTTGACCAAGGAAAACCCCTATTCTCTAACCCTCAACCATTTTTCCCCTTTTGAATGTGACTTTTGTATGCAGATTTGTTAAGAAATGGGTGTTAAAAAGTGATCAAAAAGTGCATCAATTCAATCAAGTCAACATCATCCTATTTCAAGCTTGGAGAGACTTTATGCCTTGTTTTCTGCAAAATCAAGTATAAACACCTATTAGAAAAGGAAGTGCAGACCTGAGACTACAAGATTTTGTCCCGAATTTCCTAAAATCTGTGGGAGGACTAAGTCACCACTAGGGGAAAATTAGTCCCGCTTCTGGGTATAAAACTAATTTTGACATTTTTGAACACCCATTTGGCAGACCAACAAAGTTTCCCAAAAACTGGGACTAAGTTTCCCAATCTAGCCTAAGTGTCCCTGTCAACATTTCAATCATCTTTTTAAGGATTCTAGAATCTTCCAACATCAAACTTTTGATTCCAAGTGCACCTCTTCCATTTTTTTCTATTATTTCATCATATAGTTGCATTTCTTAGGTATTTCTGCATATCACATTGTGTTTTCTAGCATTCTACATTTTCATAGTTTTGCATCATTAAATCATTTCAATTTCAAATTAGTGCATTAGTACATATTAATTAGACATAATACACCTCATTTAACATAGTATTAACTGTAAACCCTTACATTTTGGTACCCATTTCCATCCCCTTTCTCCTTTTAGGTGAAAAACCCTAGGAGGAGCAAAGCATTGTGAAACAGGGGTAAACCAAAATCATCGTTTACATTTTGGTGAACCTGTATATTTTTTAACATTCTTCCTTTCTAATTTTAAAGTGCATACTAGGTTTCACTTTCATTGCATGTTGCATTAGTTAAAGTGCATCCTATGGTTTTTAATTGCATTAGTGAAAAAGTTCATATTAGCTTGCACTCTTGCATCATTATTGCATTGAAAAAGACAAAAATTCTGCATTTACATACTATAGTTACATTTTTGCATCTGAAAGACATAGATTTGCATTTAAAAATTCTGACAAAACACAAAAAAATCATCAGTGGGACTAAATTGCCACCTTGAGCGACTTAGTCCTTTTGCATATTTTGCACTGCATTTTCTAGAAATTTTTGGGTATTTTCTATTTTCTGGTATTGCATCTTTGTTTTAGTTTACAGAATTATTGATTTTTACATTGCATTCATCCTATATTGCATTACATTTTCATCCACCCTATCTCTTGTGGTACTTATATGAGTGTTTGGTGCCCCAGTGATAATACTTTAGTGAGACAAAGTTTTAGACTCATGGCTTCCTACAATAACACTTTCATAGTGGACCTTGGGGTATCAAGAGCTCCTACTCCTAGTATAGAAAATGGTGCATTAGGCATGGAAAATACCACTTCTATGCCTTCATATTTTCATCCTATGAATGTTGACACACAAAACAATTCCATTCTGCAATACAAGGTGATTAGTATTCATGAGGATTTTGCACATTTACAACAGGACTTGTCTCTTGAAAACATTTCTACCACTGCCATACCCGCCATAGAAAACCTTCATCATTTGATTGAAAGTGATGATGGCTTACAAGTCATGAAGAGAATTGTTGATATATACAATAAACATGCTCCTAATAATTACCAATCAACAACCATCGTCGCAAGCCAAGGAGGATCTCACATTCCTCCCCCTTCAACCATAGCATCTATACCAACTTATTGTTGGAATCAAGGAACACTGAGAGGGGGGGTGAATCAGTGTTCTACAATTTTTAGCTTTATTAATCTAATCTTTAAAGCACTTATAACATTCAACCAAAAGAAGGATGCATGAACATAAAAAATAATAATAACCATAACACAAGGATTTTTAATGTGGAAACCCTGTTAGGGGAAAAACCATGGTGGAGGTCAATCCACAATATGATCTGAGTATACTCAAAAAGTGTTTACAAAAGGGGAATGAACATGCATTCAAGCACACTGCCTAGAGCTCACTGCTCAAATACAAAAGAAGACTCACTATCTTACAAAAAGATTTGGATTACATCCAAAAGATTTGAACTAACAAAATATCATTTGCTAATGCCTGATTACAGTTTTGGTTAAGCACATTAATTAATTTCTTGACCTTAAATGGGTGCTATATACCTTTGAATACTTTAATTCACATCACAAATCCTTTATGCACAAGTGGCTTGTGCATAATTACTCTACAATCTCTTTAACTTTTGCATCACACATCAACACACTTTGTACATAGATCAAAATGATATAAATGATCACTTATATATATATAGCCAATAAGGACTTAATCAGTAGCCGCATGTCAAACCAATAAAACAAAATATTTACAAACCGTCGGCTCAATCCATAAATAATTTTCAATGTGCACCAATGAAAGTCAGCCACAACATACTAAGGACCCAAATCATCATGTTCAAACACAAAACACTTCAAACAATTACTTCTCAAAGATCCACTACATGCTACATTCACTTAGTTGGCCTTTTGCGATAAATAAAAAATTAATCAACGGATCTTCCAACTTTGCACAATATGAAATCATCTGAGGCTCTATTATTCCAAAGGAAAACATAGATAATACATCTAACAACCTTCCTAGAGATCCACAACTCAAAATGATAAAATAAAATTGCATATGAATCGATGAATGCAATTTTGTCGGATGCTCTGTTCTAGCTTGATAGTTAATTGCTTAGCTTCAATCTAACTTCCAGTATGAGAAAATGCTGATGTCTTGGATCAAATCCATGACTAGGGTTGCCATCAGCCGAGCAACACCGGATAGATTGCGGTGTCTCTTGCCAGCACTTATACCACTCCTCAAGTCACAACAACTATGTAACAGGTTAGTCATGCGACTCCTTTCGCAATTCCAACTAGCATGCCTAGTTCTTTTGTGGCATCAAACATTCCATCCTCCACCTTCACCCATCTTAATTTTCACTCCCTCATTACACCTCCATCTCATTTCCCTTCCACCCCTCATACCACTTACATTGATCGAGTTACACAACTTTATACTTGTTTCATCCATGCGACCTTAAATCTCCACCCATTAGCCAAAGTCAAAATGCTCCACCTACATATCATGTCTGTAGTAGTCCATTATCCCTTGAAATCTTACGCACTTAGATGCCACAAGGAATTGAAATTCCTAGGTTTGAAAAATACGGAGGCAAAGGAGAGCCTATTAACCATGTCAATGCCTTTACAACTTTATGCAGTGATTTTGTCCTTGATGATAAACTCTTAGCTAATTTTTTTCCTAGGACCCTAAAAGATACTGCATTAGAGTGGTTTTCAAACTAACCTAATCATTCCATCTAATCATTTAATGACCTTTTATATTCCTTTGTAAGTCATTTCCAAGTTCAAATGACTCCTAAGAAGACAATGGTTGATTTAATGCGATGTAGAAAAAATGTTGATGAAAAAGTAACTAACTTTAATTTGTGTTATCAATCATTATATGCTCAAGTTGATGTTAAAATCCCTGATTCACATCTGCAGATGTTTATCAAAAACTTGCACACAAACCTTCAAGATAAGTTAACAATGATGAAATTCCCTTCATTCATGCACTTATGCACAACCCTACGTGACTATCATAACTCAGTTTCAAGTCGTGATTCAAAGTCCACTTCTAACTGAGCTAAGAAGTCTAAGCAAAAAAATCTAAACAACACACAAAAGTTTCATAAACCAACCCGAGGATTTTTACAATTCAATCAGCCTTCTCCGCAACCACCCCAACTTGTTCCAAATCAAGTGGCAGCTATTAAAATAGTGGTGCCTTATACATATAGGGAGCCGAAGAGATAATTCACCCCCTTACTCAATACCCTTCATAATACAATGAACCAATTGCTCCAACAACAAATGATCACTTTACCTACCATTAAACTACTTGATACCACCAAGCTTTTACCAAATACCTTTAAACCTAATGCTTATTGCTATTTTCATCGCCAAAATGGCCATGACACCAAAAAATGTAAGCGTCTCAAACACTTAGTTCAAGACCTCATTGATTCGGGTCATTTGTCCATTGTAGCTGTTAATGATCAAGGAAATAAGTCTGTTGCACCCCCTAACCAGAATTTACAAATATTTACCAACCCCATGCCTAAACACAATATTTCATTTGTCAAGACTAGTGAGCCTTCAAACCCTCAAGTCATGAACATTGATACAAATAATGAACATGATATAACTCCAAATTTTACCCAAGTTACTCCTATGAATGAACTAGTGGGTGTGATAGACGTTATCCCTCGTAAGGGCCCAACCAACAAAAATATTGATATCACTTTTTCTTCTAAAGATATACTTAAATAGCTTCTTGATGGTCCTCTTTACATAACTGGTCAAATCTATGATAAGCCCACCAATGGGATATTAGTAGATCCTGCCTGTGGTGAGAATGCGATCACAGAAGAATTTCTACTATTACACGATCTATATCAAAATGATTATAACAAACCAACTACATGGATTAAAACACATACTGGTTTTGTGTGCCCTATGATCAGATCAATCGTACTCCCCTTACAAATAGGACCCAAAAATTTGGACATAACATTTTCTATTATTCCACAATTAGACCAATTTCAT
>VDFB02291794.1:104440-122021 GCA_007258455.2 Sequoia sempervirens
CTCTCTAAGAATATGAATTGACACCCCTTTAGGAAAATAAACGTTTAGAATATCATAGAGTCAATGAATATTTAAATGAAAATTAAATAACTGATATCCATGCCTTTGAAAGGTTTGAGACATTTCAATATAGTTATATATATGGACACCACAATATAACTTGCAAATAGTTGTGGCAATAAAAAATGAACATTCTTTTTGGGTGATGTAGGATTGCATATACGTCTAGGTACTCATGCATCATAGCCTTACTCCATTCCAAAGTTAATAATTATGGTTTTTTAGTATGATATGTGGATTGCTTATAAACTTAGCATAATGTTGTTAATAAAAAGTGTAATGCAAATTGAGTATAGTTTGGCTAGTGATTAAGGAGAGATTGAATGATCAAAGGATGGATGATTTATAGGTTTCAAAATATTGGATCAATGGTGTGAGATATGAAATGAGATCGATGGATGAGGATTGATGAGAGATCAGGAGGAGCATGCATGAGGTTGCATAGAGAGATGAAGTGAAGTGAGTGAGAGTGAACTAGGGTTGAAGTTCAATCAACTCACTAAATTTAGCAATGATCACTAAAGTTAGTTGTGATCTCTAAATTTAGCTTTGGAAGAATAAAGATAGGATTTTCTATTATTAGGAAATAAATAAAATAACAATTTTAGTTATTATTAGAGGAATGTGCAAACTAAATAAATTAAGTAATATATTTAATTTTGGAAAAATAATTAGCTAATTAAATAATTAAAAACTATTTAATTATGTGGATGAAAAGAATGCATGATATTTAATTACATAACTACAAAATATTTAATTATGTGGATAAGAGGACAATGCAAGATTTAGTTAAATAATTAAAAAATATTTAATTTTGGAGATGACAGAATAATTGGAAAATGAATTGAATAATTAATTTTTTTTAATTAAAGCGAATGAGGGAAAATGATTAATTAATTAAATAATTAAAAAATACTTAATTAAAAGTGATGAAAGAACATGATAAAATAATTAAAAATATTTAATTAATGTGGGAAATGGGTTAGTTTTTAAATCAAATAATTGAAAATTATTTAATTAATAGTGATGAAAGGGGTGATGAGTGATGACGACAAGAAATGATGAATTTAGAAGAATACGTTGAACATTTTTATGTGTCTACAGAGACAAACCAAAACCACTCCCTACAACTGTGACATATAGGAGAAGTTGTCAGGTAGGGTTGCACACACAATTAAATAAATGTTCCAATAGCCCCTACCAACAACCTCCAATTATGCAATCTCATGTCTTTGCCAACATGTAAATGTTTATTGCACAATATTATAGTTGTTACCATTTAAAACATTTGTCACTAGAACCTTGGCTCTGTGGAATTGACAAGAGTTTTGTAAGTTAGAGGATACAGAGAAATCAAATAATGAATGAAGGTGACAAGGCTAAGCTGCTCTCTACAATGGATTGTGTTGAGCCCTTAGTCTCTAGATAAAATATTTTATTTTTGTTTATGCAATTGTGCAATATGCTCTAGATTGGTGTGAGCTTGTTTAATTAATATGAATAAAATATTAAACAAATAGAAGTAGAATCATTCCATCATGTGAATTTATATTGATATGGCTTGCCCAGTCATGGCAAGGAAAACCGTACTCAATATTAATGCAAATGGAAGTGGCCTCGCAAGTCATAGTTCATTGCCCAAGAAAGAAAGTGTTGGGGAGATACATGTTATCAAAGCCATATTACCTCTTGATGGCATTAATTATAATGATCAAGTATGTTCTCAAGACTTATTTTATGCATAAGCTACTGGTGGAATGACTATTATTTTGATTGAATTCAATTTCTTTTATATTAATGTTATCCAAATTTTCCTTAACATTGAGTCAAAATGATAGGAATTTAACTTGTATTTCTTACTGGTATAATTTTAAAATAGTTTTCTAGGCATTTCATTCATTAATTTTAAATTTATTCATCTAAAGTAACTAAATTAGGAGAAACATCACTTAGCAATCTAAAAAAATAATAGGTAGGAGAAAAGAAATGATACCAACAACTCCAAATAAATGAAGTTTTGAGGTTGTAACTTGTTGGAATGTTTTAAGGTTTGAAATGCTACTAGTGCATGATAGTTCATGTAACAATGTGTAGAAGGAAAAGGTGCTCTAAAAAGATAAATGCCAATATGAGTTCATGCAACAATGTGTAGAAGAAAAAGGAATTTTATAAGACAAGTGTCATATTTTCAAGTAGTTGTCAAAAGGTGAGAAAACAATAAAAAAAATGATTTTATACACTTGGCACATTGGATAAATTAGGTGGTAGCATTAAATATTAACACCTTCAAAACCATATAAACTTTCACTATATTATTATATGTTGGTGTTGAAACTTAGGAGGCTTGTGATAAAATGTTAATTGCAAGGTTTGGTTGGCAGTGAAATCCATGAATAATAGCAACAATAATAACTGGTTTTCATTCTCCCTCTCACCCCACTCAATAGTAAGGGTTTGGGTCAGGAGGATCCTCCTCATAAGTCCCTTGCATAGTCAAATTCTATCTTTTGTAATTTACTAGACACAATGCTATCTTCTCCCTTTATTTTCTTTTTGGGGTGTTTAATTCTTCTATGTACAAGCTATTGGTGAAATGCCTCTTATTTTGATTGAACTCAACATTTTTTATTGTTTTTGTCCATTTTCCTTAAAAATATAGTCAAAAGTAAAGGAATTCAACCTTTATTCTTGATTGGTATCACAAAACCATATTTGGGATATTTCACTTTGTTACTTTCAAATGTATTCATATTTAAAGATGCATACACTAGGTAGGAGTGGGTTTGAGAGGAAGATTCATGTTCAAGGGGAACAAAAAGTGTGACATGCTATATACACATGCTATGCATTATCTGTTTTGGGTCTAGTATATTTAAGGGTAAATAATGTACATATATAATGCAAAATAGAATGCAAAATTAGTATTATAGTCAATGTAGCAAGGCTTATGGTTTTGTCCATTCTTAATCTTAGGATGAACTTATAATTAATAATTAAACAATTTGACTAACATTTCAAATTTTTTAGTTATTATAAATTACAAATAATTAATTTAAATTTTTTCTCGCCTCATAGATGAGTATCTTATTGTTTATCTATTTTTTTATAATAGAAACCTGATTTTAAGGGATCAGGAACCCAAAAGAATGAAGGACACATAAAAATGCCTTAGCTAACATAGTAGCAAGAAAACATAAAACCAATCTTAGACCTCTGCCCAGAGCAAACGTCCCAACTAATAAAAAAGGCTACAAAAAAAATTTCCTCGACAAACGAGAGTAATCAAAAGCATCACACCATTATTAAAGTCACGGGCATCATGCATAGTGAAGCTTTTATGATTTGTCACTCAACACTAATGTATTAACAACAAAGGGAATAATTTTGCTCCATTCTTTATACCTAACTCCACTATTCATGCACAGGAAGGCACTAGCATTTATTTCCCAATCTGCAACAGTATTGCCAGATCTGCCTATATGGATGATCCTTACCTCGTCTAGCTCACTAATTAAATATTTGGCCACCTAAATGACCACGTCTAGCCAAAAATTATGGATTTACCCACCTTTCAGAGCACCAATAACAAGCTTGGAATCACCCTCAACCTAAAGTTTTCTACACCCTTTTTCCCTAGAAATCATCAGACCCCTAAGCATGGCTCTAGCTTCATCCAAGTTGTTATAGTCAACCCCAAAGTCCACAACATAAATCAAAAGAGGATTTCCTATGGAGTCTTTGAATACCCCACCCTACTTCTTTATCTGGGTTCTCCTTGGCAAGCCCATCAAAATTGAACTTGACCCACCCTGTATCCAACTTCCCCCACTTGTGTTTCTTACATTCTTTTGATTCCTTGATTTGGGGTGAAGCAAGCCACCTAAAGCTAGCCCAAGTGTTGGCCCAATCATTTTCAAATTTCTTGAGGATCCAATTATCCCTCTTATGAACCTCCCCAATTTTGCCAATAATGCCTACCAGTCTATCCCAAATCCTATCCACAGTCCATTCCACTTCTTTAAACACATGTCTATTTCTTTCCAGCCAAAGATTCCACACAATCACAACTGACGCAATGTTCCAAATCAGCTGCACACCAATGCTAACAATCTTAAAAACCCAGGATCAAGAAGAGAAACAACATCCTTAGAATGACCCACGCAAGCTCCCACTTAAACCAGAAGCTACACCAAATTTTCCAAGCCACCTCACAGTGTAAAAACAAATGATTATTGGTTTCCTCTTGCTTTTGACACAACAACATGAAGGGGCAGTCTTACCCAACAACTAAAGTCTATCCCATGTCAAGGCCCACCTCTTCTAGGAAATCCAAAGAAACACATTCATCTTTAGGATACCATATTTGTTCCAAATTCTATGTTCCCTTTGAAATTCCCCTTTGTGCAATAGTGCAGAAAGGCATGTTTTATAGACACCTTGCCATTATCATGACCAGACCAAACCATCTTATTGTCCTTGAAATCTCCATCCAATGGAAAATTTTCAAGTTTCCCTTGAACCTCCTCCCAAACAAGTTGTAACTCAACCACAGGGGCACGACGCTTATTTCACGCTATGAGAGTAGGAGCCCCACTAACATAGTCTTGGACCCTATCACCAACCACTGCCTCGAAGTGACTCATGAGAGGAGCATAAAGAGGGTAATCACTAAGAGCTCTATCCTCTAATCACCTATCCCTCCAAAAGTTGATTTGACCCCCCCTCCCTAACCTCCAAGTCATGTCTGAGCTCAAGACAAGGTATCAAGACTTGCAAAAATTCCATATACCTGAGCCTTTGGGTAGCTCACATGAGAACATATTGTTGTGCAAGTACTTAGCCTACAAAATATTAATCCAAAGTTTATCTTTATCATTGCATAAACTCCAAACCAATTTAGTTCCTAAGGCAACATTCATATCCTTGCAATTTCTAATGCCAAGCCTGCCCTTGCATAACTGGCATGCACACCTCTTCCCACTTGACGAGATTATACTTGAAATTCTCCTCACAACCTCTCCACAAAAAAACACCTTTTCACATCCTCAATGTATTTGGCTACCTTGTTGGGGACTTGAAAGATAGACATAGTGTAGACTGGAATTGCCATCATTGAAGCCTTAATTAGGGTGATTCTACCTACTAAGGAGAGTCATTTTCCCTTCCAAGAAGCCAACAAAGACTTAATCTTGTTGGTGACTGTGCACAACTCTCTTTCTAAGGATCTTTTATTGATCAAAGGCATACCCAAATACTTGTTGGGTAAGGAATCCAATTCATATCCAAGGATCCACTAAATCTCTAATATGTCCAAGCATCCATCCTTCAAGAAGAAAATATCGGATTTAGTGGTGTTAACCTTCTACCCAGCCACTACCTCATACTTCCTTAACAATTTTTTGAGGGTAAGCACTTCATTGGCCTTTGTAGCCCCAAAAAGTAGCATATCATCTATGAACTACAAATTTTTAATATTGTTGGCTCCCCCCATGACTTGTAAACCTTCTAAATTGCCATTTGACAACTCCTTTTTCATTTTTTTCCCAACACTTCAAGAATGATAAGAAAGAGAAAAGGGGACAATGATTGCCCCTACCATAACCTACTCTTTGAATAAAAGAAATCAATGGGAACACCATTGATAAGAATTGCATAGGAAGTAGTAGCAATGTAGCTATAGACCCAACTACACCAAGCCTCGCTAAAACCAAACTTCCTCATAACTTTGATGAGAAATTCCCAAGAAACCTTGTCATGTGCCTTTTTCATATCTAGTTTAATGATCATCCCTTCTCTATTCTTAGTTTGAATTGAGTGGATGGCCCCATGGGAAATAATAATGCCATCCAAAATCTATCCTTGAGGAATCTACTTTATTCTTGTGATATGATACCATTTAGACATTCTTTTAAGTTTGGTCGTCATTGCCTTCGTAACCACCTTATAAATAAGGTTACATATGGAAATAGGCCTATAGTGATCAAAAGTAATAGGATCCTTTTCCATGATTTTAGGACAACTCTATGCATCCTACACTCTTTTGTTGCCATCCAAACATCCTCCTCGACTTGATTCCAATACCTCTAAAAAAATTCTGCTTGGAATACATCTGGACCTAATCTTTATTGGCACGCAGAGAAAAAATAGTGGTCTTGATCTCCTCCATAGTAAAGGCTTGGATAAAATAAATTCATTTTGTGAATCTGAATAAGTGGAGGAATGCAATCTAACATTTATTCTTGAATTTGGGAATTTGTTGTCATTAGAGAACCAAGAAGGTTGCTAAAGAAAATTCTTGCTTCTGACCTAATCATCTTAATATCCTCAATCTCAACATTGTTAGAATTCCTAATCCTTAAAATTTTGTTGTGTTGCCTCTTGATTTTAGTGGACAACTGAAAGGAGTTAGTGTTTATATCGCCCTCAACCCATTTGACCCTAGATTTTTGTTGCCAAAAGACTTCTTCAATTTTGAGTAATCTATCTAGATCTTCGAGAAACTTATGTTCCTTTTCCTTAATCTCTATGGTATAACCATATATTAGAATTGAACCTTCAACATCTTTTAAATCAACCTCCACTGTACTTTTATTAACAAAGAGATTACCCATAGCCTCCTTATTACATGCCTTCACCATTTTATTTACAACTTTAAGCTTCTCAGAAACAATATACCTCTTGTAGCCCCTGATTTTAGAATTCCATTAGTTTTCAACAAGGCCATCAAAATCAGGATGAACAAACCAAAAGGCCTCCATATTAAAAGGAATTCCTTTCGACTTGTTCAAGATGCCCAGAGTCAAGGAGATGGGCTAATGATTGGATCCTCCAAAGTCTAATACTTCATAAAAGAAACCACATTAACACATCTACTGAGAAGTGTCCAAAATTTTACTTTGTAAAGATTCAACCAAAACTTAATTATGGTACCCTTGGTAGTTGAACAAAAAATATCATTTTTTGCTTGTAGAATATCATATTTTTATTTAAAATATAACTTATTTGCAACCTAAATGGACCAAATACCTATTGATAACCATAAATCTTTTTTATCTCTAGCTTTTATATTCAATACAAATGGACCAATAGTTGAACACAAAAAAAACTATTTGTTGTTATAAAAACAACACATAATTATTTAAAATACAACTTAAATCAAACAAAAATGGATCAATACTTGAACACTAAAACTTTTTGAAAATCCTTCACATTTCATTGGAAAATACAAAGTATTTATTGTGCTCACCTTTTATATTTGTGATAGGACAAACTATTAATATGAAATACTTGGATGCTTGTACATTGCTACTACAATAAGTATACACATAAGAACAATATTTTTTCACTAAGTATCATATGAAACATTTATTCTAGCATGTGACTGCATCCTTATGCTGTGGGCCTTTGTCATCAAATTAAAAATAGGTTAGTGTGTCTACATAACATTCCGAGGTTCATGCAGAACTTGGAATCTCTATATGGATCCTTAGTGCAGCAAATCAACATATAGTTCTCGGCAGTCTATTCATATCTGATAAAGTTATAACAAACATCACTCTCTAGAAAATACTGAATATTGTAGTGTATTATTTGTTTGAGCAAGACTGATTTTTGAAAATGTGTAATGAGTAAATAGGAATTTTAGTGTATTATTTGTATAAGCAAGACTGATTTGTGAAGTTTCATAACGAGTCAACTGGAATGAGCTTAAGATAGTTGAATGCTTTTAACATTTCAATTTCTAATCCACATTTGAATGTGGCTACAGGAAGCTCGCGGACAAAATAGCAGAAGTTGGATACTTCGTGGTTATTCCTGACTACTTCTATGGGAATCCTTTTGAAGGGGATCCATTTGACAGTAGTGTCCGTCAAGATTGGCTCAGCAATCATGCGCCAGTAATGCTTCTTAGTGGATATTATTTTAAAGGAAATGTTGGATTTTACCATTTTAAACATGTCTGCATTGCATTAGTAGGAAATTTATTTGTTACTTTGGGTTCTTGAATTATATAACATTATCCCTACTTCTTTGTGCCAATGCCAAAGTATTGAAAGATAGTGTTGATTACCATTGTATACACTGCTTTAGGAAAAAGCATTTGGGGATTCTCTAAAAATTATCGATGTCTTGAAGAGCAAGGGCATAACCAGATTTGGAGCAGGTGGCTTTTGTTGGGGAGGTGAGAAATAGTTTTGTTTTGTTCCCTTGGTGGACGATACATAGGAAAGCTAGAGTTATGTTCACCTTCTGATCATGTTATATTTCAGTGTGTATTATATTTTTGTTGAAATCTTAAGTAGACTTAAAGATGCAATCAAGTGATAGTGTGCATTAAAAAAGTAGATGATCTTGGCAC
The DNA here is from genome assembly GCA_007258455.2 of Sequoia sempervirens. Lineage (NCBI taxonomy): Eukaryota > Viridiplantae > Streptophyta > Pinopsida > Cupressales > Cupressaceae > Sequoia > Sequoia sempervirens. Next base: position 112,860 of record VDFB02291794.1, read on the forward strand.
GAGTGTAGTTACTACTGAAGCACTTAAACTTCTACTGCGTTTGTGGTTACAGCCAAGGGGGTAGTGGAGCTAGCAAAAGGGGAGGATATAAAAGCAGGAGTGTTATTGCATCCAGCATTTATTACTGTTGATGATCTTAAAGGTGAGAATATAAAGCTAATTTGCAAGGTTCTTGTATGTCATTAGTAACCTAATTTTTTTGGGTTCTCTGCTATATGGGAGTTTATGTTATGACACTTCTGAGCGTTTCTCTAACTTTTAAATTTAACGTTATTTACATTTGCAGTTACATTCTGCTTTTGATGTTAGATGATGGATATGTAAGTGTTTTTCTTGTTTGCATCAGCGATTAAAGTGCCAATGGCAATATTGGCAGCTGAAATTGACGAGCTTTTACCACCTGAAATTGTAAAACAATTTGAAGATATTTTGTCTGAAAAATCAGAGGTACACGGTACATTTTGGTCTTCCCACTATTGATTTTTTTTGGTTTGTTAAGTACATAGTGAACCAGTCAAAACTATTTGTGGAGTTTCCTCTTTTTTATGATAGCTGAGTATGCAAAATAAAATTTTCTAGCTCTGCAGAAGTTCCTTAAAATTTTGATGCTTTATTAATAGGAATGTCTTGAAATATTGTTTTATGGTATTTTGTGAAATCACTCAAGCATGCCATACAATGTACTTTTCCATTATTCCATTGGTCCATAGGCTTGAATTCTAGATGACTGTGAATAAATTGAAGCCCATTTTAATAAAGTAGGACTCGTGTAGAAAATACAGATCTGGTGGGAAAATGTTTATTTGAGTGAAGCCCGTGTTAGATGGTTGTGAAAGTTCCCAAAAGGCAGTAAAGGGTTGTTTGAAAATTAACTGTGATATCACTCAATTAGACATTCCATAAATGGACAAAGTAGTCTCTAACCTTTCTAGGCAACTTTTGAACAAAATGAGGTCGATTCATGTGAATTAGGTTTCTTGTTCAAAAGGTAGAGACACTACTGTTGGAGTTGACGTTTATTTGAATTATGTAACCCACTAATTACCCTAGGTTTATTGTCTTGTTGTTTGAACCTGTGTATACAATTAAATCAAGGGCTTGAGTGGTATACGTCAATGGTCAAACCTGATTGTAAATGGATCACATTGGGAAACTATTCTTGTAGTCAAATATTTTGATCTTATCTCTCTTTTGCATTTGTTGTATTGTGTATGTTTTCCTATTGATATGCAATTTTAAAGCTGTAATTGTACCATATTATTAGAACTTATGGGAGTGTGAGTGTTACACAGCTTGAATTTTTTTGTAGGTGTTTATTTGTAGTAAGTGGGTAGACATTTATTGGTTGTCACTAACCTCTAGCATGGCAGCCCATGTAAGTGAGGCACATGGGTGTCTCCATTACTATCAGTTGTATTTTAGGAGGTGTTTGATGATAGAAAGCAATTTAATTGGGGATGGCATATTATTGAAATCAAGCCCAAAAAAAGAAAAGTTGATAAATTGATAGTTTCTTCAGAAGACAATCAGAAAAGAAAAATAATTGTTTACCAAAATCAAAATCATTCGGAAAAAAATCATTATTTATTGGATTTTTGGATAATACTGGTGAGTGGGAAATCATTTGAGAGCATTACTGCTCTTTAGTATGGCAGTGGACATTATCTTGTTTTGCTTTCAAATCTATACTTGTTGGTGGTGACTTTGTGTGTGGCTATGTGGGTGGTTTTTGTTCATTCAAGGTTATTATGCTAGTTGTAGCCATTGCAATTTGCCTATGCTAGCCAATTGCACAAACCAGGGTCTAAATAGTATCGTCAAATATGTACAAATATCATTATTTAGACAGGGATATGTTAATAATGAGAATTGTTGCTTCAATAATTAGCTACAAAAGCATAAGCTAGAATTGAGTCTCCTTTATATAAAGTAGCTCAATTCCTTTATTAGGTGGACCCAACTTCAGGACCACATCCTTAAGCTCATGTGTATTAGTGTTTTACTCTTAGTACGTTTCATTACCTATGCCCATCAAAAAATTCAAACAAAGCATCGACGAAATCAAATTGTAATACATCCTCAAATTCTCTTAAAGTTGTTTCCATATTCAATCCTTCATCCATCCATGAATGAATTTTAGTTGTGCTAATCTATCTGTTATTTTGTGGTTGTGCTAAGTTCTGGTAGATTTTGGCATACTATAGTTTCTAGTGACCTAGGTGGTTCTTTGACTTCATTCAAATTCATCAGTTATCTAATTGTCCCTAAGTTGGAATGTTTATTTGTTCTGTTCTCTTGATTGTTGATCTTCATAGTAGGGAAAGTGCTAGTATGATGTACTCCTTTATAACATGTGTACTAGAAAATGAGTCTTTTGTGTGCATGTTAATCCTGCATGTATGACATAGTGAGACAAGGTTTATAAAGTGCTATACGCACTATAAGGTTAGCCAATCTAGAAGCAGATTTTAAGGTGGAAGTCCTTGGCTTGGTGTGTTAGCATTGTTCTCCCAAGTATTAACATTACTTACAAATGTTGTCCCATTATCTTGTGATTATTCTCACTGGAAAAGTTCCAAAACATTAGTTTAGTCTCTTAAACAATGTGGTGTCGAGATCTTTTTTCTCATTTAAGGCTTGGACCTCATTGAGGAGTATATGATTATAGTTTTGAAGCGGAGGAAAATGTAGGTGATGGTTTTAAATGGGGGTAATGCACCTATTTTCTTTATTTCATTAGAAAAAAAGAGATCCCCTAGGGCAAGATTGACTTTCAACCCTTAGGTGAGTCAATCTTAATGGAGATATTGCTGTTTTCCTTATGACTGAGGATGGGGTAAATCAGCCTGAAATGCACTTTTGGGAGATGTATGAAAAATACCAAATGAATGCAATTATGCAATGTAACACATGAAACATCAATTTAAAACCTTAATCTGATAGAATCTAGAAAGTTCTAGTAGATCAAAGAGGGTTATGAATTTATGCACCTGTCACCAAAAGCAGTTGCTGAGTGTCCTCCTGGGATAGATTCGCCCTAGGGCAAATGGGTCTTGCTATAGGGATCCAAAATCTGTTTTCACAGTCCTCTACTCCTAGGTCTGTACTCTCGATTCCTTCGAGTTTTACAGTTGGAAACTCGGAATTAAATTCTGCAAGTGAGTTTTCGTGGCTTGACAACTTTGATGACAACTTTGCAAAATTGCACCTTTGATCAATCATCAATCCTTCAACCTAAGATCTGCAACACACACAAGAGGGAAGAATTGTTTGTTTTTGGTGAATTGGGGTTTGCCTTGATCAAACCCCGTTTTGGTAATTAAACCTTGCAATGAAATGAAACATAAAAGGAATGATGAATGAACAATTGCTATGTTGCAACTCACCAAACCCTTGAATTGAGATCCTTGAAGGACTGAAATCTAATACATCTCTCCAAGGTCTTGATCTTGCATGAATGGCTTGATTGGATGTTGATCTTGATGCTTGAATCTTGTCTTGAATGCTTGAAACTATATTGCAGTTCGTACCCACAATTACCGAACCCGGTTGAATGCAGTTCGAGGTTAAATCACGTAAGGAGTTAGGTAGGTACATGCAGTCGTGCCCAACTCAGGAATACATGAGGTTCGTGGGTGCACGAACCCTGGCGAACCCATAGTGCTGGGCACGCACCCTGTGAGTACCCAGCACGAACCCACACGTACCCAGCACGAACCCAGGCGAACCCATGGGCCAAGTCAAAAAACAATGGGCCCAAACATGATTAAAAAACATTTTTTTAAAAAAAAAATTCCCCCTAACCCTAAAATGGCTAGTGGCTTTGCACAGAAGTAGTCTTTTGTGAGCGGTAGATTAATCTTGGTTTGCACAAAAAGTTTGGAGTGGCAGTATGAGGCTAGTGGCTTTGCACAAAAGTAGTCTTTTGTGATGTATAACATAGAGGGTGAATGAATACAGGAATTCTAATTTGCTAAGAGCTGCACAGAAGCTCTGTTTTTAGCATAAACAGAAGAGGAGGAGCATTCAAGCTGAAGCAGCCCTGGTTTGAAGATTTCTGTGGATGTTGTTCTAATCCGGTCAAGTGCAAAAGTTCTGCATTCAAATCCAAAGCAGAAGCTCACCTAAAAATTCTGAATAACAAGAGAATCTCTAGGCTCATTAGAGGTGAATCTAGTGGCATATTGACAGGGATAGATGAAACAGCATATATCTGATTAGTTAAAAAATCAGAAATAAAGAGTGAGACAGATCATGTTAATGCCTATAAGTAACCTTGAATTTTGACAGAATAAGTAGTGCAATAGAGAAGAACTAGGTTAAATGACCCTTAAATACCAATTCCAAAAATGATAATTTGACAAAATTTTCAGGAAGTTCAAATAAATATAGAAATTTGGAGAACCATGAAAAACAAAGAATGCTGAGAATCAAATATTCAAAATGTAATATCTTTTTTCTAAAAATACCTTTGGTTAAGAGACCTGAGACCTGGAAAACTTGTTGGCAAGATCTGTTAGAATTGGCATTTAATATTTATCTTTGGCATTTTGCATTGATCAATGATCAAGTATCATACTATGAAATGATTTAGTTTTACAATTCTCTATATTTCTCTTATTTTTTTGTATATATAATACATATATATAGATTTATAATATATTAAATTATTAATATATATATATATATATATATATATATATACACCGTATACGTACCCAAACCCTAAAAATTTTGCCCGTGCCGTACCGGGTTCGTACCAAGACCCGTCCCGAACCCAGACGGTAACAGCTTGAAACCACCATCACAATGTTAGCTACGAAACATACATGAATGAATATATCTTTTTGACATGATGCTTGAGATCTTAGATACTGCAACAAATGACTGAAATCTGCTCTTGGATGCTCACCGGCAATAATATTTTCTCTTATTAGTTCACTTCTTGCTTCTAGGATTTGAATTGATAAAAGACCTTGTATTTATAGGTAATTTTCTAATTTCCCAAAAATTAAACATCAAAGGCCGACAATTGCAAATTCAATTTGAATCATAAAAATGTTGCCAAAAACATATTAAAATTTGGGGTCCTAAACTGAGGGGCCGGGTCCTCGACTGAGCCGGACACACCAATTTTAAGGCAATTTAATTAATGATTGCAATTGTTTAATACAAGTTTCCCTTTTGGAAAATAGGATTAATTAGGCTTTTAAATACATAATTGGGCCAATTAGAGGCTTAATTAAATCTAGTTTATTTAAGGGACCCAAACATAGTGTGAAAATGTGAAGGAGTACATTTTCCAACACTACAAGTTCCATATACTAGTTCTCACATCATTCTTCTTTGCAAGTTTCTTTTCAATTTCTTCCTTTTGCTTATACATTTTCTTCTTTTTTTCTAATGTTGTTTCTTTCCATGAGGATTTATTAAGGTTGTGCAACTTAGATAACTTCTCATCCCTTCTGAACATTGCTACTTTGTATGCCTCCTTATGTTTCTTGCCAAGACTTGAATCTTCTCTTTTTTGTATTCTTAGGTTTGCATCTACTGTAATGAGATCTTAATTAGGATTCTTATCTAGGATGCTTCTCCATTTTTGCATTATCACTTCTATTCCTTTTCCAAGCTTTCAAATTTGTACTCCAACTTTTCTATAATATTTATCTTTTCTTTTATCTCCTCTAATGGCCTTGAAATATGTTCCTAAAAATTTTCTACCAAAAATTACATTGTCTTCTAGCCTTTTTAATTGTTTCTCTTTTCCTAGTTAATTTCTTTAGTTGCATTTTTTAATTGAATTGTTGAATATATATTCTTCATATCTTGGAGATATAATAATTTTTTATTGTGATCTATATCAGTTGGCATTTTCTAATTTGCTTGATTCATAGTCACATATTTTCTTGTTTGTGTACGATTCATCTTCATTGCCGGAATATGATTAATTTTCTGGACATCTTCAGATTTTGTACTGGCCATTTCATATAGGTTGAAGAGGATGGTAGTCCCTCATCTTCTTCAGACTCTAATGAAAAACTAAAATCTTGCTCTCCTCAGCTCTTATTCCTTAGCAACTAGCGCTATCCATAATTCTCTTTTAACATGGGACTTTCCTCATAGAATTATCTTGTATTATAAATTTATATGGCTTTGTAAATACAAATTTGTCTAGGGTAGTTCTATTCTATTGTTGGAGTACCTTTTGCTGTTGCAATATTAACTCACTTCTGTTTAGTTCTATTTGCCACCTTCATGATGACCTTGAGGGCTATGGGGAGAAGCTTGTGGTGCAAACTCAGCATTGGGGGAGATGATCAAGTAGACCTTAGGATTGTTCAAAACTTCAAACTAGTGCATTGATGCGTAGCATCATGGTTGGCTTGTATCCACTGCTCAAGAGTCGTGTTAGAATTTTATTTAAAGGCATTAACCCATTCCAATGCATCATGATGTGTGGGGTCACTATGCCATGTCCCTTTCCAAATTGGTCAGCAAAAATTCTCAATTTTAGGGCCCAATTATTGCTTTACTTGGGTGCTCCAATAAAGTACTCTTTAATTATGTTATTAATTAATATTAAGTTACTATTTTTTGGAGGGAAAACTAATTTAAATAAAGGGACCAAATGTAATGCCTATAAAGGCAAAGTCTAGCATCCATCTTTTGCACCTGAATTATTATTTTCACGACTTCAATTTTCAATTGAAGCTTTCAAGAATGAAAGCACTTGGTAGTGTGATCTAGAGTATGAAAATCCTCTTGGATCATTGGGCAAATTGGGGACAAAAACCCTCAATTCAACTCGCAATAGATCGTAATTGTTGGAGGCAAATTTGTGGAAGGAATTTTGAATTTTGTGGACTATTTTTGCTGCTGTGCTAGATCTGAATTTTCCAGTCATTTGGGGTAAATTCTATCAACAAATTAGGTCAAAAATTTGTATGCTTCATTTATGCTAGTTTGCCGATTGGAATGTGGAGATTTATTGCATTATTATTGTAGACACTTAAATTGTCTTGATCAATCTCACGCATTTAATTCAATCTACTAACACCATTTTCGTCTTGATTCGACCACTTCATCTATTTTAATAATCCTAATTGTTTAATTAAATTCATCATTTTCTTCTATTAATCAGATAAGCAACATTATTGGATTAATTCACTTCTTTTGTGCTAATTTTCATCCTATTTGATCAAATAATGCAAATTATTTGGTTAAACCCTTAATTCCTCTCATTTGATTAAATAATCTTAATTATTTGATTAAATGTCATTAATCCCACCCTTTTAATTAAATGATCTAATTGTTTAATTAAAATCCTAAATTCTTTCATCTTGCACAATTAATAATATCTTAATTATTTAATTGACTAATATCTTCTAATTCCTCCAACTTGCAAGAGAATATTCTCAGGAATATTCCTCCAATTCAAATTCAAATATTTCTCACCAAATGGAAATATCTTCCAACATTCTTCCTAAAATCATGCGATTTGTGTTTGTCTCAATCAATTTGAGCCTTTGATCAATTCTCTTGATCCATGGCATTTAGTAATCTTGATCCTTTATTTGATCATTGATCCAAGTCATTTTCTCTCATCCATTTCTATCCATTGATTAACCAAATTGATCCTAGCCATTGATTCACCTAAAAATCCTATGAATAGCCCTCATTTTATGAATAATGGATCCACAAGCCTTTAAGCAATTGAACTATAGTCAATTTCCGATCCACAAATCATTTGAGTACTCTTATGCTGCAGGAATTCATATCCATTTTCATCATTTGTGAGCAATTTTGTGGTTCAATCTTCATCAACATATCAACTTCAAGCTTTGCATCAATGGGGTTAGGAAAGAGCTGATCCTTCCACATCAAGTCAGCACTAATCCCCCAATGTGGTGAGATTTGAGTGTTTAATTAGGTTTCCTTGATCAATATCATGTTATTTCATGTTTTTAATGGATTATTAGTTAGCATTTCAAGAATTTCATTGGGAATGTGGGTTAATTAGGTTGAATGCTTAGTTTCTTAGTTGATTCTAGGTGTATTTGATCTTTATTTTATTCATGTTCACAATTACTCATTTGAATTTATTTAAATCAAGCACCTAATTTTCTGATTTAATTTGTGGATCTTGTTAAATTTAAGATCAAGATTGACATACTGAAATTAATTAAAAAAATTATTAACTAAAACACAGCGGATACAGGAAAACCCTCCTCTTGAGGGAAAAATACCCAGCCAATAATATCTCTTATATTATTGATTCACAAATGAGAAACTCCTTTACAAATGGAGGCCAATAAGTAGCATCACAAACTGATGTAAGTACAGGACTGAGTGATATAAACTGTCAGGATATCTCTGCCTTATACTCAGATCTCAATCTGCACTTTACTCAAACTCGCACTGCTCTTGGATGAACTCGCATGTACAGAAAAGATATCGAACTTGACTTGATGATCTTCAGACTTTTCATAACAGATTTACTAATCTGCTCTGCTCCTTTCTTATTCGCACCTTAGACTAGTGGAAGAACAATGTGTATTGGATGATAAACAATGAACAAATGAATGAGTATATATACAAGAGACAAGAAGGAGGACGTGACTTTTCACCACCAAGTCGGCCAGCAAGAAAGAACCTCTTCATAAAATAATGTGCCAAGAGAAAAGGTCGGCCACCAAAGAAATAATATCTTTTGCACCTTGTAAACAAATGAGAGTGAGGTCAGCCTCAACAACTCTTTAAATGATTACTCTTCAATCATAAGCTCGTGCCTCTAGATACTTATAAATTAAATAGCCTCATAGCTATTATTTAATTTATCAAATGATGTAAAGGAGAAGTTGGAAGAAGTACTAGCGAAACTGCATTTAAACATCAAGCGGATCTAGGGGTTACATGTCATAAATTTTAGATGCCTAAATTGTTATCATCAAGCTCTCCTTTTTACTTTATTTTTCATGCATCTTTTCTAATCTGAAACCGAACTGTTAAGCACATTTGTTGTGATTTATTTTGGCACCATACTCCTTACTGATTCATGCCTGAATTGCTGATCTGGAATTTATGAATTTTCCTTAATTTGCCATCATTATTTTTGAAACTATTACTTGCTGATCTATGCAATTCAAGTTAGAATTTGTTAGT